>JADLZN010002886.1:79241-124613 GCA_018155175.1 Sinocyclocheilus anophthalmus
CTGCCGCGTGATGTGCGGCAATGGCGGCAACATACACCTTAAGGGTGGAGGGAGACAGCTTTCGCTCCAACCCATCCTGCAGGAAAGAAAGCACGACTCCGATCGGTCATCTACGGGGGTCTTCCCGGCGGGAAGAGCACCAATCGACTAACAGGTTCTACTTCAGCCTGTAAGCGTGTCTGGTAGACGGGGCTCTAGCTGAATTGATGGTGTTTACTACTGCTGAAGGTAGCCCACCTAGAACCTCCGGCGTCCCGTCCAGTAGCCGCTGCCCGCCCCCACAAGTGGAGTTTCCACAAGTCTGGACGCGGGTGCCAGAGGGTGCCCCCTCTATGAGAAAGGAGATCCCTCCTCCGAGGAATTTGCCAAGGAGGGGCTGTCACGAGGAACATTAGTCCCGGGAACCAAGTCCGACTGGGCCAGTATGGCGCCACCAGGAGAACCTGCTCCTCGTCCTCCCTGACCTTGCACAGTGTCTGTGTGAGAAGTCTCACTGGGGGAAACGCGTATTTGCGTAGGCCCCGAGGCCAGCTGCACGCCAGTGCGTCCGTGCCGAGGGTCCCCTCGGCCAAGGAGTAAAACAACTGGCAAAGGGACGTGTCTGGGGAGGAAAACAGGTCTACCTGAGCGTCCCCAAAGCACCTCCAAATCAGCTGGACTGTCTCGGGGTGGAGTCGCCATTCTCCCGGAAGGGCGGGCTGACGTGAGAGCTCGTCGGCTGCACGATTGAGCTCGCCTGGGATGTGAATGGCGTGAAGCGACCTCAGATGCTTCTGACTCCAGAGGAGGAGATGGCGGGCGAGTTGCAACATGCGACGGGAGAGCAGACAGCCCTGGTGGTTGATGTACGCAACGGTCGCAGTGTTGTCCGTACGGACCAGTACGTGCTTGTCGTGTAGAGGGGAAGGGGAAGGGGAAAGGGGCGATTTGAAGCGGCGCAAAGCTAGCCATACTGCTTGCAACTCGAGGCAATTGATATGCCACTGCAGTCGGGGCCCCGGCCAGAGCCCTGCAGCTGCATTCCCACTGCACATGTCACCCCAGCCCCTGGCAGAGGCATCTGTTGACACAACAACATGCCTGGATACTTGCCCAAGGGACACCCCTGTCCGAAGAAAGGCAAGATCTGCCCACGGGCTGAAGGTCTGACGGCAGCATGGGGTGACAGAAACCCGGTAAGTGCCATGTCGGGACCCGGTCGTGAAGCCAATGCTGAAGCGGTCTCATATGAAGCAACCCGAGCGGCATGACAGCAGCTGCGGATGCCATATGCCCCAGTAGCCTCTGAAACTATTTCAGTGGAACCGCCGTCTTGCACTGGAAGGACCCCAGGCAGTTCAGCATCGACTGTGCACGTTCTACTGAGAGACGTGCCGAGAGGTTGACCGAGTCCGGCTCCATGCCGAGAAAAGAGATCCTCTGCACCGGGGAGAGTTTGCTCTTTTCCCAGTCGACCCTGAGGTCGATTGCTGCGAACCAATCGAAAAGACGGACGCATTAAAAGAAGCGTTTCTGCGTCAAAATCCTGAACGGCAGCTTGTGAAGGGCCCAGTTCAGCACACGCAGGTCTAGGATTGGTCGTAAGCCACCGCCTTTTTTGGGTACGATGAAGTATGGGCTGTAAAAACCTGACCTCATCTCGGCTGGAGGGACTGGCTGTATCGCGTCCTTCGCCAGCGGGACCGCGATCTCTGCACGCAAGACAGGAGCATCCCTGTCCAGCACAGAGGAGAACCGAATGCCCCTGAACTTGGGAGGGCACCGGGCGAATTGAATCGCATATCCGAGTCTGATGGTTCACATGAGCCAGCGAGATGGCCTGGGGCACGCTAACCAGGCCCCCAGCGACCGAACAGGCGGGACTAGGGAAACCACCGATATACCCGCAGTGGGGCAGCGCAGTGGAACCCAACCTGGGAGGCTTCCGTGCGTCCCAGGGTGGGGTCTGAGTGTGCGGCGCGCCACTTACCTGGCTCCACGGCTGGGCAGGGGGCTCGTGAGGAGGCATAGCGTCCTTGAACTGAACCCTGCTGCCCATTGGCGAAGGGAGAGGGGGACGGCCATGTGGAGACTGGGTCTCGCGCACTGCCATCCTCGCCCTCTTGGAACCCGGAGAAAAAGGAACCCGCTCTTCTGTTGAGGTTTTGGGCACCACTGGCTGGGTAGCCAGTGGCGAAACAAAAACAAACTGGAACATAGGATTCTCCACCCGGCCCTCCACCGGGGGAAGGAGTGGTGTGGTCACCATCTCCTGAAGAGCCGGATCCAAGAACCCCGGGTCGCCCGTCCCAGGGACGCCGCCCGCCCTGGCGCTTCAGGCTTTCCTGCGGCCACTTCCACGCTGCGGCCGTTGTGAATGCTGCTGCTGCGGCCGAGCTGGAGTGGAGATGGAGGCCGCAGGAGGGCGCTCTCGGCGACGAGCAGACAGAGGGGCTGCAGCTGGCGGTGGGGTGGCTACAGCAGCCGACCGCTGGGGCAGGATGTGTTGAGACGCCTCCGTCTGCTTCTGTGTGGCGGAGAACTGTTGGGCAGAGCCCTCCACCGCTTCGCCGAATAGGCCGGCCTGGGAGATCGAGGAGTCCAGGAAGCGATGGCTTGTCGGTCTCCCTCATATCGCCAAGGTCAGCCATAGGTGGCGCTCCTGGACTACCAATGTGGACATCGTCTGACCCAGTGCCCGCGCCGTGACTTTCGTCGCCCTAAGCGCGAAGTCCGTCGCCGTGCGCAGTTCCTCCAGCACACCTGGGTCAGCACCACCCTCGTGCAGTTGCTTCAACGCCTTGGCCTGGTGGACTTGCAAGAGGGCCATGGCGTACAGGGCGGAAGCAGCCTGTCCAGCAGCACTGTAAGCCTTAGCCGTCAGAGCGGACGAGAACTTTCAGGCCCTGGATGGAAGGCGTGGACTACCCCTCCAGGCGGCTGCGTTTTGCGGGCAGAGCTGCATGGCAATCGAGCGCTTGACCGGAGGGATGTCCACATACCCTTGGGCCGCCACCCCGTTGAGGGTGGTGAGGACGGAGGAGGCAACAAGTCTGTTTCGGGCAGAAAAAGGTGCCTTCCACGACTTTGTATCCTCCTCATGCACTTCCGGGAAGAATGGAACCGGAGGCGGCTGCCGACGCCCGGCCTGCGCCCCCAGGAACCAATCAGCCAGCCTCGAGCGTTCGGGAAAAGGAGGAGGCCTTCAGTGCTTTTAGATATTTGCTCTTTTAGGAAAAAAAGGAAACACTCTTTTAAAGAGAGCGCTGAAGCGCCCAGGGGAGGTTGCGGCGAGACCGCAGAATGGCAGCTGCAGCACGCCGAAGATGAGCAGCACTGAATGGCAACCCCCACTGACGCGCCGTGACACCAATGCCAGCTGTTTCTTCCAAACCCTCGCGGAGATTCGTCCTGAGAAGGCTCGCTCCGAAGCGAAAAGCTGATGTGCGTTTGCACGCGCTCTCCTTTTATACCCGCGCTGCGGGGTGGGGTGTGCGTGGCGAAACACACACGCCAACTGTCATTGGCTTGTTTATCTCTCGGGCGAGATCCCAATTCGTCAGTTACTGACGTAACGTAGAACGTGACTGACTGAAAGGGAACCCTGGTTCCTCGAGGGAACGAGATGCTGCGTTGGAAAACGCTAGGGGAATGCCTTCTGTGACCACGCTCTGAATAACATGTGAAATCAGTCCAATAGCTGAGCGGGACGTCACGGGTGGGTGACGTCATGACCAGGAAGCTATAAAAGCACGTGCGGCGGAGCCAGCGTCAGCTTCAGGAATGAGGCAAGCACTGGCAGGGATGCCGGAAGTATGGCACAGAGACGCATTGTCTCGTTCCCGCGGGGAACCATGGTTACATACGTAACATGAGACGTTCCTCTTCAGGAACTCGACCTGCATCGAAAACGCTAGGGGAACGTAATGCCCACACCGCCAGACTTCCAAATCTCTGCCTAGTGTGGAAGACTGCACAGCTAGGGCGAGAGAACAGCAGAGCCCAGAGTGGCTAAAGTAGGCGGGGCCCGCCATCCCGAAGGCCAACTTCTGGAGGAGTGAATCTTGACCCCCAAAGGAGAGGGGAGATCAGAGGACTCGAGGCTATGGAATAGCATCCTGATCCACCACTTATCATAAATCTCTCTGCCGTAGTGCAGAAGAGGGTGTCTTCCCACTGAATGGCCCCCGAGAGGGGCGTGGTAGGCCGCAATGGCCGCCACAAAGCCCTCTAGGGTGGGGTGGGTCAACCCTGCGGATAAACAGGCCTGCAGGAACTCCAGAACTGTACCAAATGGGCAGTTAGCTGGGTCAGGCTGGCGGTCTCCGCAGAAAGAGGGGACAGTGTGATACCATATGAGTTGCAACAGGTCCACCTGAGCCTGGCCAAACACTCTCCATATCTGCTTCACCACCTCGTGGTGAAGCATCCATTCCCCGGGCCTCAGCCCCAGCCTCGACAGGATGTCTTCTCCCATACTGAGATGCCCAGGAATGTGAACTGCTCTCAGCAAGAGGAGTTAGCCCTGGAACCACACAAGAATCTGGTGCGCCAGCTTGTACAAGGGGCGCAAATGCAGACCTCCCTGGTGGTTGATGTAAGATACCACCGCTGTGTTTTCGTGCGCACCAACCATGTGACCTCTTAGTTCTGAGAGAAGTGTTTTCGAACTTGAAACATGGCCAGCATCTCCAGACAATTGATATGCCACGTCAGATGGCGACCACTCCACAGACCGCGGGCAGGGTGGCCACTCATGACCGCACCCCAACCAGTGAGGGATGCATCCGTCGCTAGCATATGCGGCGACCAGGAGCTTCCAGCACCAGGCCCTGACATAAGAACCGAGGTTTCCTTCATATGTCTAAGGCACGTAGGCACCGCCGCGTGACTTTGAGCATGCAAAGCGGGTTTCCCCTCGGGGAGAACCCCTTGTTCTTGTGCCACCACTGTAGGGTCTCATGTACAGCAGGCCAAGAGTTATCACGTTGGACGCAGCTGTCATCAGCCCAAGCAGTCTGGAACTGCTTGACAGTGAGTGACCGGCCTTCTCTTAAGCCCCATTCACACCGCCAGCGACTTTTTTACTGTATGGCGCTAGACTCCGTGCTGTGAAGATGCTTGTGGGCGTTCCTACTGCTGTAGCTCTAATGTTATTGGTAGACTGCACGTCTGGACATATAAATTGCAATCACAACTATATTGCCTGTAAAACTAAGATATCATTCTATTATGACTAGGAATTAGACTTAAAAGAAATAAAAGTACCATTCTGCTGTTGGAGAGTGTTATATAAACTACAGAAGTGCTCGTGCATTAAATCATTAACCGGTGCTAAACTGCTCACTGCATCATGTAATTAACAACTCGAATCATCAATGTATGAATCAAACTCACTTAGACAGCCAACGTTTTTTTTTCTATGCATTATTTTTTATATCCATGCATGTGGTTACAGTAAAATCATATAAACAGTGAAATCGCTTAGGAAATCTGTCCCGTCTTGCCTGCACTCTAGACAGTGACGTATGAGCGTCACTGACAGATTCTTCACTCCTATTGGATGTCGCTCGCGAAATTCGCTGCTTATTTGCATAAAGTTGAAGAATTCTCAACTTTTGTCGCTTGACTCGCATCGCTTGATACACCCACATTCCGTCGTCAACGGTTACTGTCGCTCGTGTCGCCGGAAGTCGCCAGCTCTCCATTGAAAATGAATGGGATTATGTCGCTCTGTCGCTGTGTGTCGCTGGCGGTGTGAACGGGGCTTTACTCTCGCGACTGAGGTGAGGATCGACTCGATCCGAGCAGGAGACATACATGCCTGCATCGTGGTCGAATCCAACACCACGCCCAGATAAGTGGTTCTCTGTACTGGAGAAAGCACACTTTTCTTGGCGTTAAGTCTTAACCCCAGCTCTTTTGTGTGAGCGAGAATGACATCTCGATGTTGAACTGCCATCCGCTCTGATTGAGCTAGTATCAACTAATCGTTGATGTGGTTGAGTCGTGAAAGTGTGGGGTGAGAGTGCAAGGCCTAAGGAAGAACCAGTATTGGTAGGCTTTTGCCCCCAAAAGCAAACCTCAGGAACTTCCTATGATGAGGAAGGATGGATATATGTGCATCTTTTAGATTGATCGTGACACATCAGTCCTCGGACTTGGTCTGAGGCACTACCTGTTTGAGTGCGAATGTGCTGAACTTCAGTCGCATGACTGAGTGGTTCAATAGGCGCAGATCTAAAATAGGACGCAACCCCCCATCCTTCTTCGGAACAATGACGTATCGGCTGTAGAACCCGGATCCTGTCTCGTGCGGATGGACCACCTCGATGGCTCCTTCTTTAAGAGAGTAACTACTTCTTGTTCTAATACCAGAGCCTGCTCGGGACCCATTAGAGTGGGTGGCCCCGTTGAATCAAGGCGGACGAGAACTGAACTGGATTCTGTAGCCTCTTTCTACAGTACGCAGGACCCAACGAGACACATTTGTCAGTAGATTCCACGCTGCTAAATAATCTACTAAGGGAATCAGTCTCTCGAGACTGACCTCTGGTGTAATCAGAGCGGCTAGCTCGGTGCTCTGAAGTGGTGCACCGTCAGGGGACGGCCGAACTAGCTGCTCTTGATACCTCCGTAGAGGTAGCGAGCCTCTTAGTACCGCTACGATTCCAGGCGGTAACTGAGGGAAAAGCTCGCCGGAGACCGCTGCGCCCAGGAACACGGCAGGGTTGGCAGACCGACCTCCTGAGGGCACTGAGGAGGGATGGGCACCGTGTAATGCGGTGTGAACCTCTCTTCCCCAGAGGGGCCTGCCCTCCGAGGTCCTGAGCCACAGCATTAGGACTCTCATAGCTGAAGTCTTTCGAAATTATGTAATATATGCGTTGCCTAGGCAGCACGCGAGCCGCTCAGTCACACAAACAACATCAATCTCCTCAGAGAAAGAGGGCCGCAGCACTCACTCAGAGGGGGAAGAACCGCAGCGCGGGCTTCCAAGCCCCGAGAACGAGCTCTAGATCTAGCGAACACGGGTGGAGATAGGAAGAGCCGTCTCCAACCCGTCTGCTAGATCATGTGCGATCTCCGCGTTCTCAGTCGCCGCCATGCCTCAGCAGCAGCGGGACCGCAATCGCAAGATCACAGGCACGGACACACTCCTCGGAGCGTGCCCGGCGAGAGCGGAGCGCTTAACAGCAGAAAAAGCACAATCCGACCCCCGAGAGCTGACTGTGCGAACTCCGCTCCCTATTAATGCTGCTTATAATATCAGGCATAATATGCTTGTGTAACTGATGCTTGTGCAACTGGCGAGCTCTTTGACGCCCTCCGTATCAATCTCCTCGGAGAAAGACAGGCGGAGCGTCGCGCCCTCTCCCCGGTGGGAAGGACCGCAGCGCGGGCTTCCGAAACCCCGAGAGCGGGCGCCGGATCTGGTGATTAGGAAGCAGATCCATACGCGAAACCCACGAGCACAGCCGCCGCTCCGCCTCGGCGAAAGCGGGGCCGGCACCGCGAGGAACGCTAGTGAAGGCTCCCTCCTCAAAGAGAGCCCTCTGAGAGCGAAGCAAGGCAGTAACAAACTGACTCTGCGTGCTTCGCTCCCAAGCAATCCACGCACAGGCTGTGTGTATCCCCACCCGTAATGAAACGTGGGCAGGGAGGAACACACAACCTACAACGTGGCTTGCTCTCTGAGAACTGAACTGAGCTGGATGATGACATCACTGAACTCAATGATGAACTGTCTTTAACTGAAAAATTAGTGTTTACTATTGTCATTTTGCATTATTGACACACTATTTTCCTAATTAATGCTGTTCAGTTGCTTTGACACAATCTGTAATGTTAAAAGCACTATATAAATAAAGGTGACTTGACTTGACTTGACTTGACTTTGAATGCTTGTCCTTTGCATCGCTTAGCCTAGCTGAGTTATAGACTTTCACAATTGACAGACACAACAATAAATATGACTGACACACACAGAGCACTTCGCTGACTGACAGAAAGCTGATGCTGGCTCCTTTTTCAGCGTTACTGAATACTTTTTTTTATGAAGTAATTTGTAACTGTAACGGAACACATTTTAAAAGTAACCCTCCCAACCCTGATTATATATTATAGAAATTTCTTTTGACTTGAAGTGATCACCCTACCAGTAATGCAGAACACCCTAGCAACCACCAAGCAACACAATAAAATTGATTTAGAACACCTTAAAACCTACACTATCATCCAAAAGATTGGAGTCAGTAAATTTTAATGTTTTTGAAATAAGTTTCTTATGCTCACCAATGCTGCATTTTTTGATAAAACAAATACAGTTAAAACAGTAATATTGTAAAATGTTCAAAACTGAAGAATTATTTGAAGAAATAGAAAGTTCAAAAGAACAGCATTATTTTGTAACAACGTAAAAAAGAACCTTTACTGTTCTTTTGATCAATTTGATGCACCCTTGCTGAATAAAAGTATTAATTAAATGTATTAATAAAAGTACTAAAAAAATGTCCCAACTCCAAACTTTTTAACGACAGTATAAATAGCAAAAACCTAGCACCATTTTCAACTACCACCATTTTATTCACAAAACTTTTAAAAAATCTTTAGAAATATAACTATTACTACAAATAAGTTACAGAAAACAGGAAAATGTTGCTGTGTTCGCAGTGGGGTTTTTTTTCATCATCATCATGAATGAGAACAGAGAGAGAAAGAGACTCCACTGAGGACCACTTTATAAAGACAACATGAAAAATCCTGGGCCTGTCTCCTCCTCTGTCATGCACTCTCCATCCCTGCATGTCTTACCCGTACTCCTTTAATTTCCTCCATCCCACCCCACCCCCTCTGCGGCCCCTCACACACAGTAGAGTGATTGTGAGGGGTAAAAGGGGAGCAATAAAGTGATGGTAGGACATGGCTTTTCTAGCACATCTACTCCTAAACCATTGAAGCACAATCCAAACGCAAGAGCATTTCTGCTTTAATTAACACACACACACAAAAAATGAATAAGAAAGCAAGAGAGAGACAGAAAGAGAGCGACTAGGACCATGGCCAGGCATCTCAAAAACTGGTTGGCTGGGTTTCCATGGTGAAAGAATCCCGCCATATATGTATGGGTTCCAGAATCCTCGCTGCAGTGGCGAGACAGACCCAAAGTTACAAGGAAGTCAATGAAAAGAAAACAAGAAATACAAAGGAGCACCCCAGGCCACTCAAGACATCACAGTCTATGAACACATTAACAGAATGAACAGAATGAGAGCTACATCCGGCCACAGCCAAGCCAAGACTTTGTCCATAAGTATTAATGAACCAGAATCCTCACCAGAATACACACACATACATTGATGATCAACCCCTGCCCCTACTCCCTGTTTTCCTCTTGGCCGTCCTCTACGCTAATCCAAACAGCAGGACTGGATGCCTCAGACCATCATGGCCACATTATGTGTATGTATGTGGATGCATTTGGAGTCTGAAACACACCATGGAGGCCCTTCACTGGGCTACTTCAATGCCAATTCAAACAGTGGCACTTCCCACACGCTGGGGCGGCATACTGGAGGGTCATACTCAACATCAAAGGTCCACAGCATGGCAAATGGAATGACAGAGGGGGAGACAGAGCGGGAAAGAGATTCCTGACTGACATTGAAGCCAAGACTGACGTTCTCACTGCTTACTGATGTCTGACTTCAAGGAGAATCAATGTCATAAAGGGATGAAGTAAATGCCATCACCACAAATGTGAATTGAGAATGGCTTGTAAATATTTTAATTTTTTTCTACTAAAGGTGAACTAAACTGAGGTATCAAAAGGATGCAAAATTGTACTTCAAATGAATTAAAATGTAAAAAAAAAAAAAAAAAAAAGACATTAAAATGAACTGACATTTAATACATTCAAACTTTTCTTTTTACTAGAAAAGTTTGCCACGGCAAACTCTGAATGTTATTTTGACAAAGGTTAGAAAGTTTTGAAAAAAGTTTTGAAAAAAATCCCTGAAGAGACACAGAACGAAAGACAAAATAAAAGATAGATAAAAAGACAGACAGATAAAACATTAGACAGAGCGACAGATATACAGATAAAATAAATGATAGAATGATGAACAATAGATAAAATGACTGACAGAGATTGAAATAACAGAATGGTAGATTGATAAAATGAGAGACAGAAAGAAACAGAATGAAATAATGACAGATAAAACAAAAGATACAATGATAGAAAGAACGAAAGATAGATTGATAAAATGACAAAACAACAGAACAAGAGAAAGAGATAGAATGATCAGAAGTTTTTAAGAATCAACTTAAAAGTAGTTTAACTTAAACTCAGTGCTGCACACTAATCTGAGCTTTAAGCATCACAGGTGTATCAAGTATTTACAGTAGCAATTGCAACAATGAAAGGCTCCAAACGACCCCTGTACTGTTTCTTTCTGTTGCACTCGATAGCTGTTTCTGAACACAAGAACTTGTCATGCGTGTTCGCCCCTTAAGACAACACAAATGAACCAACTCAGTAGGCGACGACATCAAGAGAAAGTGGTTGTGGATCAACATTACCTGACCCCGACTACTTAGCGAGCAACATTATCGAACTGCTTTGCTATTTTATCTTCTTACACACAAGCCTGTCCTTGACCTGCTATGTTACTGAACTTTGGATAATTTGATGGCTGATAAAAGATGAACATGCTCTCCATTTTCTACATAATCGTGCCATTGTGCATCCACAGAGACCTATAAAGGGCAGGTGTACATTTCAGCTGGGATACATCTTTCTAAATGGCCGTAAGAAGAGGTTGTTGATGATAAAAGTGACCCTGATAGAGTCAAGGCTTAGCAGTATGCACATTACAAAGTCTATGGTGCTCACATGGGAGAGATTGGTTCAAATCAGGCTTGAATTCTATAACACAATCCCATTCTCTCGCACCATTACAAAAAAAAGGATCTCAATATGCTCAAGCTAAATATAGAATGCAATAAAAAGCACCCATGCTTCAGTGTTATTGGGTAGATGGCATTTCCTTTAAAGCCTTTAGACTGTCCTCTCTTGCTATCATTCTAAAACTATGTGCCAACAAATTAGGATGCTCACGTCAGCCAACATATGCGGTCTGCTGCCTTATTTAATCTGACCTATAAAGCACTTAATACATGGAACGAGGCCAAAGATAACCTGCGGTTCATTAATACCATTCCTAAATGTTGCTTTTATAGCCTATACATAACATGACCTTAGGTCCTGTACTTACTGGATCATCAAATAAATGGGCCAAAGAAGACTCACTCAATCACGATGTCATGCCCTCATCTGAATTTTAACAATACCTCTGTTTGACTGTCCTCTGACATCCAGCTGGCTGTAGCACATGTCTGGTTATTCCTGGATAACTTTCAATCACCTAGTCATATTTTCAAAAACAAAGTGACACCCTGGTAGTCAGAAGTAAAATGCCATTCTGTGCATGTTAAAGGGGTCACCGGATAACCATTTTTCACAACCTGATATGATTCTTTAGGGTCTTAATGAAAAGTCTGTAACATAGTTTGGTTAAAATTTCTCAATGGTAGTGTAAAAACACCTTTTTTACCCTGTCAAAACAGCTCTTTTCAGATCAAGCCGTTTTTGTAGCATTTTCTTTTAAATGTTAATGAGCTCTGCTGACTCTGCCCCTCTCTTCCGAGCTGCTCTCTTAGAGACTGTTTACTTTAGCCGCATTCCTCGTGAAACTTGCTAATTAGCACATTATTAGGACAGGCGATTTGCAAAGATTCATAAAACCTTATACTCAACTTTTTCTTTTGGTGAACCTGACCACGCATGATTCGCGCGAAGATAGACACATTTAGGTAAATCGGGGGCGCATTCCCTTCAGAAACAAATGTAATCCACTGTCGTCTTAGGCACATACCTGCTAACCTCAGATGTCTGGAGTAAATGACGACTGCTATGTTCATTATTACTTCCAACAACAGAACACCTCAATCGCTTTGGAGTCATTCTCGTATACATCTGCTCCGGCGTTGAAACAATGGCGGACTGGTGACAGCTCATTCAGGGCGGGTCTAAGGTATGACGTCAGTTCAGTCTGTGCTGAAACGCTACTGTCAATCAAACAATTGTGGGAGGGGCTTCTACTAAGATTTTAGTAGATAAAAAAAAAACACTGGGTGGATTTTTATCATTATAGGTGGTTGTGTACACACACTGCCAACAAACATTTCAGTTCAAACAACTTGAAAAAAGTGCATGTAGCTCTAAAAAAAACAAAAAATAAATTCAAAACAAAAAAAAAACAAAAAAAAAAAAAACGAAAAAAAAAAAACAAAAAAAAAAAAATTTTTTTTTTTGTAAAAAAAAAAAAAAAACAAAAAAAAAAAAAAAAAAAAAAAAAAAAAAGTGACCCCTTACCGGGATAGTTCACCAAAAAAAAAATCACCCTCAGGACACCCAAGATGTAGATGAGTTTGTTTCTTCATCCAAACATATTTGGAGAAATTTAACATTACATAATTTGCTCTGCAGTGAATGGGTGCCGTCATATTGAGAGTTCAAACAGCTGATAAAAGCACCATAATAACCCACAACACTCCAATTCATCAATTAAGGTATTGTGAAGCGAAAAGTTGTGCGTTTATAATAAACAAATCCATCATTCCATAAAGAAACTTTTTAACTTAAAATTGTTGCTTCCAGCTAAAATACAACTCCTCCATCCATAATATTGCTTTCTTCAGTGAAAAAGTCATCTCTTCTGAATCAGGAGAGAAAAATGCACAGATCAAGCAACATTTACAAGCAAAAACAGTCCAATAGAGTTCTAAACAAATATTTGCTTTATTATGGAATTGTGTTTTGGCCAAAAGTGATGGTTTGAAGTTAAAAATGTCTTGATGGATTTTTTTTTCTTACAAACACGCAGCTTTTCACTTCACAAGGACATAATTGATTAACTGGAGTCGTGTGAATTACTTGTGTATTATTGTGCTGTTTTTATGAGCTGTTTGGATGGTCATTCTGACGGCACCCATTCACTGCAGAGTATCCACTGCTTAGCAAGTGATACATGATATATAGTTTTGGGGTGTTTAAGTTTCAGACTAAACAAATCAGGGCTGTACAGTGCGACGCGCAAAACGCGAGGCGTAAAAGCGTCTTTTTTTTTTAAAACGCCTCGGGCTCGTTTTTTTGGTTTGACGTGCCGCGTTAAAAACTGGCCGGCCAATGAGATTGGTGCTTTTGTTCACATGCCTGGAGCTGCTGAAGTTACAGTAAAACACGACTTGGTGGCGCTCAAGCACAAAACGGTCTTGCCGAGCACACATTGATACCTAACGACAAAGAGGAAGTAAGTAGACCAAGAAGATGCATCGAGGCAAGATGAATGTAGAGCTGCTGGTCTCATTGATGTCTGAACACAAAGGGCTTTATGACAAAAGCGACTACAAAAATCTCGATAAGATTGTTATGGAGAGGAATTGCAGATCAAATAGGATTCATGTGTACCGAGTAGGGATGAATATTTATGATACAATGTGGGTCCACTTAACTTATTAAATAGTAAACAAACAAACACCAAACCAAAACAAACAAATAATAAATAAATAAATAAATAAAATAATACATAAATACTGCTGCTGCTGCTGCTACTAACTACGAAAAAATAAGTACCTTTAAAATAAATAAATTGATGAATATTATGATACAATGTGTCCACTAACTTATTAAATAGTAAACAAACAACAGACAAACAACAAACAAACAACAAACAAACCAAACAAACGAAACCACACACACACACACACACGCACACACTCTCTCACACACACACACCACACACACACACCCACCCACACACACATACACACACATAAAATACGTCTGCTGCTGCTGCTGATACTACTAAATAAATAAGTAAATTAAAATAAAATAAATTGAATGAATATTTATGATACAATGTGGGTCCACTTAACTTATTAAATAGTAAACAAACAAACATACAAACCAACCAACACACAAACACATACATACCTACCTAAATACATTACCTAATAAATAAATAAATTCTGCTGCTGCTGCTGCTACTACTACTAAATAAATAAGTAAAATAAAATAAACTGAATGAATATTTATGATACAATGTGGGTCCACTTAACTTATTAAATAGTAAACAAACAAACATACAAACAAACAACAACAACAATACATACATCATAAGACATCATAAATAAATAAATAATTCTGCTGCTGCTGCTCTACTACTACTACATCAATAAGTACAATAAAATAACTTAATGAATATGATGATACAATGTGGTCCACTGAACTTTATTAATAGTAACAAACAAACAGACAGACAGACAGACAAACAAACAAACAACCAACAACACCACACACACACACACACAACACACACACCCACACATACATCATACATACATACATACATAAATACTGCTGCTGCTGCTGCTGCTGCTACTACTACTAAATAAATAAGTAAAATAAAATAAACTGAATGAATATTTTAGGATACAATGTGGGTCCACTTAACTTATTAAATAGTAAACAAACAAACAAATAAATAAATGCCATTTTTACAATAAGCAAAGACAGTGGACATACATTTCTATTGCATATTCATTGTGCTTTGTGGCATTGCATTTGATATAACACAAAAAAGAGAAACGACAAAATCATATGACAAATCATAACGTTTCATTTTATTAAAGGGATAGCTCATATGAGTTTATTTCTTCAGCTGAACACAAAATAAGTTATTTTGAAGAATGTGAGTACCCAAACAGTTGTTGGCAACCATACTATTGAAGTCAATGGCTACCGTCAACATTTGGTTACCAACATTCTTCAGAATATCTACTTTTGTGTTCAACAGAAGAAACGCATACTGGGTAAATGATGAGAGAATTTTCTTTTTTGGGTGTAGTGTCCCATTAACACTCTGCACGTTTCTGCATATGCATGCAAGGGATTTGGTGTTACTTCCTGCGAACCCCAAACAGAACAGAAGCAGTTCAAAATATCAGCAATCTCTGCTGATTAATTCTCATGTTTTATGCTCATGTTCACAAACTATAGTGTCTTTTGTGTAAAATCTGTGTGAAAAAAATCTCGCAAGCTGCCTTTTTTGTAACCCCAAGCCATTCCAAGAACTGCAAAGTTTTCTTCTCACAGATTCCCTCTCTACCAATGCAAATGTCTTTTTTTCCTCGAAGTCTATACAATCCAAGTACGAGGCGTTAGGCTGCCCATGATCAAAAGCTCGGCAGTTGTTGTAATGAGGTCCCGTCAAAAAAAAAATGTTGTAACAAGAGGGCCTAAAAGAGCAAATCCATGCCTATTCTTCCCGATCCCATTGTGTGTGAGTGTTCTGGCAACACAGCCGTCTGGCCCCTCTAAACCGACAGGCCGATGAAAGAAGCTCGATTCTCACGGGCCGTCCCGACAAGAGCAGGTGTGCCTCAGATTCCCTTACAGCCCTCCCCGAGCGCTCACCACCTGCCTCAGCTCACCTTCACCGTCACTCTATCACCTCCATCTATCCCTGGAATAACCTTTAAGGCTTTCATTTTTTGTTTTCAAATGGAACTTTACATCCGGTGTTTGTAATTCGGACCTTCAGGGATGGATCCTTCCTGCGCATCCCTGCAGTATTCCTGCAGCTCTAGCAGATTTCTTTGTGTGATGTCTGGACTTCCTTTCTTTCCAGCAGTTTCTATCAAGTTCGTGACATTATGAATGGACAATGATGTTCCATAAAAGGCTGATCATGTTGCCTCTAAAATAGCGAGGCTTCTTTGCTTTGAGGGTTGTCACCTGATCTCTTCCTGAAAATGGATATTGTAGAAGGAAAAGGCGGGATTAGGCTTCTGTTTGGCAAAACTCTAGGAACAATAATCTACTTTTTGTTCCTTTTACTCGTTTTTGTACAACATGTTTGTTTGCCTACAATGATACCTGTGTAACCAGGTAGAATGAGGTCATTCTTTACTAGTGGTAAAGATTTTGTTATTTGTCTATTAAAATTAAGAATTGCTGTCACAACTGTGTGAATTCATTCGGGATAGACTTCCTAATCCTCAAATAAGAATCATTTAAAAGGTTAAAGTATGCCCGATCCCGACGTGTGTCAAGGTAAAAGGCTAAATTGTGAATGGAATACTATATTGCACAGTAAACACTATACACTCTCAACTGTTTTTAGCATGAAAAATAGTAGTATGAAACAGTCATTTTAATGTATTTAATATACAATGATAAATGATAAACAGTAGTATGCTAAACTGTTGTCATATGACCTCAGCATGTAGCATTCACCTATGATTTGGAAATAAAATTTCTTTAGAAAATTTGATTTAATTTGAAAGTAAAAATCTCTTAACTCTTGGCGAAATCATGACTTATATTATTCCTGGTTTATTTGTCACATTGTGGAAGGAGGTAAGGAAGGAAGGAAGGAACGAACAAATAAATAAATATTATTCTACATATTGGTAAAAAAAAATTAAGTTTTGCAGAAATGTGTATAGAGACATGTATTTCCAATGAGCCTACATTGGTATTTTGTAAGCAACCGTGTGAAAGTAAGCCTTTTTTAATCACTAATCTGTCCTGTGATAATCATTTGTCTATGCAGGAATAAAAGTTGTTGGCGTTTTACGATTAATAAAATAAATACATAAATAATACATTTTATTTAGTCATTGGTAAAGTCTAGTTAAGCTCAAGGATACAGTATTTGGCTCAGTCGTTGTATACTGCTTATCTCTGTAATATGTGATCCTGGTATCATATAGAAAATGTGCACAGTACACACATTATACAATGAAGAAGCAAGTATTATGATACTATGCAATTTCGAACAAACCCAATCTCAACTGTGTTGACACTTCCTGCGAGCACAAAAGCCATCACAAGAGACGTTACATCCTCTCTAAACGGTAACATAACCAGCATTTGGGGAAGCCCTGTGGATAAACAGGCACGTCAGGATTGAGAAGACTTAGGGAGTCAATGTAGCTGAAGCCTCTGAGACATATGCTCTCAAATGTCATCTGAGGAGACTTTTAGTTGTTTGCTAGGCACGCTCAGTCATTTTCCCACAAAGACACAACCACACACACAAACACACACATACAATTTAAAACCAAATGCAGGTCCTATGAGCATTAAATTATGGAGGGCAGTCTTATTTCACTATAATAAGCCCTAGTGTGCTTTACTGACTGTGAGCAAAATTTTCTCTGCATATGACACAAAATAGGATAGACAAATTGAAAATAATGAAAATACGCTCTTAAATAGGAGGAGATTTTTTTTTCACAATCACAAATGAGAGTAGCTAAGGTATTCAGAGTGGATATTAGTATGCCGTGAGGTTGCTAGGGTGTTCAGGCTCTTTTTTACAAAACTCCAAAAATGTCCTCAATACATACACTTTACTGCCGTTTCCAGGTGAAATGAACACTAGTGGCAGTAAAACGCCAACAACTTTTATTCCTGCATAGACAAATGCTTATTACAGGGCAGATTAGTGATTAATAAAGGCTTACTTTCACACGGTTCCTTACACAATACCAATGTAGGCTCATTGGAAATACGTCTCTCTATAAACATTTCTGCAAAACTGAAATAAATGTACCTATATGTAGAAATCACTGCAGTTTCCAGTTGAAATGAACACTACACTCTTAAAAATAAAGGTGCTTCACGATGCCATAGAAGAACCTTTTTGTCTAAATGGTTCCATAAAGAACCTTTAACATCTGAAAAACCTTTACATTTCACAAAAGCTTCTTTGTGGCAAAAGAAGGCTCGCCTCAGATTAGAAAAATGTCAAAAGAGATGGTTCTTTAAACTGACTGGTTCTTTGTGGAACCAAAACTGGTTCTTCTATTGCATCGCTTGAAGAACCTTTTGAAGCACATTTATTTTTAAGAGTGTATAGGCAGTAAAACTCCAACAACTTTTATTCCTTTTCACACAAAGTATGGTTTACAGGTACAGAGTTTTGATTTATGAAGGCTAATTGCACACACTTGCTTGCAGAATATTATGTTATGACTTCAGAACAATTTTAACATCCTGCACGATTTGAAAACTGATACTTTTGAAAGTTTTCGTCACATATACAGCTTCATATGCCTAAGTTTTCTGATTCAGTAGGTTTGCTCGGTATGATACGGCGTTGCACTTGAGAGATGAAGAGCTGCGTGAAACTACGGTTCGACAAAACAGTTCAAATCCACATGAGGAAGTGAAAATAGCACGGTTGCATCAACAAATACATTGCTATGTATTTACACTATCGGGTAGGTTTAGGGTTGGGTTTGGTGTAGGGCATATTTTCCAACACGATATAGCATTAACCTTTAGCGACAGCCTCAATATGTACCCCAAACAGTGTAATAAACATGCAGGAATGCATGCCTGTACCAAGGTATTAAAAATGGCCACGGTCACGTATTGAACATGTGTTTTAGTACCACTCTCTGGACATTTCACTTTGAAACTGCCACGAAACATGCAGGAAAGTACGTAATAACGGTGTTGCAGAAATTTATTTAGAGGCACGTATTTCCAATGAGCCTGGGTTGTACAATTTTGTTATGTACCGAAAACATTTTAGGCATAGTGCATGTATGTAAACGATAACATTTTGAGGCTCCATATGTTTGGCTTTTCTGGTGTAGTAAACTTGCTTGGTAGCGCACCCGGTAAGGTGGAATGCTGAGAAACATGTCCCATGAAAGACAAGTGATGATAAAAGAACTCAAAGAGCTAAAACGGCATGATTGCTTCAGCAAATGCATTTGTTAACACTATTGGTTAGGTTTAGAATCAGGTTTAGTTTAGGCGATACTTTATATTTAAATGCGATAGAGCATTAACTTTTAGCACCAGACATTTCATTTCCAAATGGATGTGATACCTACAACAACCAACATAATGAATCATTGCCAAATTCACGTATTTCTGTTTCAGATAAAACTGAACATGCTTTTAGCACCACTCACTGGACGTTTCACTTTGAATGTGTTGTGAAACATGCAAAAAGCAGTGCAATATAATTTTGCAGAAATGTAACCACATGCACATTTTTGCAATGAGCCAGGGTTGATTTTCTCAGTTGATGTTGCTAGGATGTTCTGTATGATTGCAAGGTGCCTCCAAATGGAGAATGAAATTAAATGAAATAAAACAATTAAAAATATATATGATTAAATTAATTGATTATAAAAAAAAGAAACAAAATAGATTGCTTAGAAAAGTAAAAGTACAGCTCTCTTCAACAAGCCAGACACAATGGCATCATTATCACAAATGGTGCAGGACGAATGGCAGACCAAAGTTGATTATTTAGGGTATTGGTCAGTCTCTAAAGGTTTGTCAGATCCATGATCTCAGCATCAGGTCTGACCTTTTAAACTGAAAGTTTAAAACCTTTTACAGCATCTTAAATTCAGTGAATCAGCCACAAATCAAGATCAGCCTCTCTTCCTGGGCAGATAATTCATAGCGTGCGGTTTGAGATAACACTTCTAAATGGTACACTAAAGAAGTGGCAAAGGGCACAGGTGGGAATTTCCAAGCAAACCTACAGTCAAGACCAGAACACAATCCCTCAGGATTCCCTCGCCTGGCAGGCACTTCAGAACTACGCGAGCCATGCAGAGAATTCACAATGAGCTTCCCTCTGCTGTTTTCCGCCTCAACCCTTATTGTTTCACTCCCTAGTCCTGTGTATATCAGAGCTGACCTCATTCTACCAGACTCTGGCTCCTTGCGGTATCTCACAGCCTGCGGGCCACAGACATGTGGTGCTGACACAACCCCAACTAGCATCCACAGAGTCCCGCCGCACGAACCCCGGGTCGTTCACTTCATATCGCCTGCAGGGGACCAGGTTGCATAGCTTGTTACAGAGAGGTTTCTGAAAACAAACCCCTTAAACATGGCTCTGATGTGGGCATTTACACAGGTGCAGCCCCACGGTGCCTAATCCCTTTTAATAGAGGAAGTAAGGAAGTTATGTGAAATGGAAATAGCTTTTTTATTTTATTTTTATTCCCTTTTCTCATTTTCTGTACCCAAACGCTCACAACTGTGAGATTACATCACCGGCAGGCAGCTCACGCCTCACAAGCTTGTAAAACTCGAGGTCCTTCATCATAAATTTAACTGTTTGTATTGGCATGCCTGCTCACAGTGAAGTGAAGTGAGGCTTTACCTGTTGACTGTGGCGTTCTAGTTGGTAAACAGGCCTTTATGAGTTTGAACAGGCAAACTCATACTAATTAGTATTTAACGGATGATTTAAAGACTGTTTTTTTTACAGCTTGAAAGAAACAGACATCCTAAGTACAACAAATATAGTCATACCTTATCATTAGCTATGCAAACAAGCTAACATAATGTTGTTCTTTCCACTGAATGCAAGCTAAGTTCCACTTAGATTCTGGATTCACTTCTGGAAGACTGATTGAAGTAGCTAGTTAGAGGTTAAACTGCTATGAGCTGTTAGCCCAGGCCTTGTACACTGAGATATGTGTGATTTTGGGCAATAAACATGAAAAGGCATCAACAATAAGTAGAGAAAATTTTAATTAAATACAACATTACAATTGGTTACAGATATGCAAAATGATGGTTCCATTCAAGTGTTCCAGGGAAGTTTGTATTTAAGAGTTGTGAAGTGATTGTGAAGTAAATAAACTCTACTTCTACAAAATGACAAATGTAAATCAGTGCGTTTCTGCTTTTTATGTTTTTATTCAATTTATGAAGGTGCTGTAATCATCAGTTACTTAATTCATTGGTGTTAAAGATGTAGTTTTCATGCACTCACAAATTCTGTGTTAAATACAGCATTTGGCTTGTTTTGCCCGTGGGGGCTCGGCGATTGGGTTGTTTTCAACCAACAGCTGGGTTAAATGTTTAACATAACCTTCTGGGCAGTAACCCAACTGCTGGGTCAAAACAACACAATTGCTTGGTTTGTCCCTATTTTAACCAGCACTGGTTGTATTTAACCCAGCATTTCTTTTTTAGAGGGATTCTTTAATTATATATAGATTTGTAGTTATATATAAATTTGCATTTATAAAAATGAAGAAAAAAAATAGTTTTGTCTCCTATTTTTATAATAACTTGACAGGGCTGAATTATTTAGTTGTTTCCCTGCTTCAGTCTTTTTCTTTTTTTTTTGGCCTTAGCTGGCTTACTGTTACAAGTCTCTTTATTTTTACAAAAGTCTGAGGTTAATAAGCATCCAGCCTATCAGTTCACATATTTCACTTCCTCAGATCTTGAAAACAGTGTTGTAAAAGTGGTTGATATTATAGCTTGAACCTCGCAGCTTTAACTGGGAGATTTCCCCCATGTTGGCTCCCTCAGCTGGGCCAGAGGGAAAGCTTTGCACCACTCATTCGCCCAGTGGGAAGGATATGGAAAATTTGCAGTATGATTTTAAAGCCGCTAATTGAAGGGAAAAAAAAAACCTGTGCACAGTGGTCCAAAAGCCCTGAACTGATCCAATCTATAGAACTCATAGAACTCTTCTTAGACTCTTTTCTATAGAACTTTGAACTTATTAAAAGCTCCATCATATCTGTGAGAGACAGATGGATTTTATTCTCTGTGCTCAAATGTCAATGATGCTTATGGTCAACATGAAATCAACACTGAAACTACAGTATTTACTTTAACCAATTCCTGGTCTCTTGTGCAGTATTCATTCAAAAATAATCCAAAGAAAATAATAAAAGTATCAATATCTATATATTCACATTGCAGTCAACAGCACTGCAACCTTCCTTAAGCCAATCAAATATTGAGAGACTGGGGGTCATTAGTTTGAGCTGTAGGGAAGTTTTCAAATATGCGTCATGCTGTGAAATGGCCTGATTAAATGCAACTCAAAGTTTCCACCTTCAAATTGCACAGTATAACATTTTGAAAGATTAAATTTAGTGCTCTGTTTTGGCTCTAGCAATCAAAATGCAATATATTTTGCCAAGTCATTTCATGGAGTCATTTAAATGCAGATGAGAGAATGCCACCTTTTGATGCATCAAAACAACATTATCACAATTTCTGTGTTCGCACCAACCACAAAATGCATTAGTGGTATTTGCTAAGGCAAGCATGACTAGTATTACTGCTCATACTTGGGATTAGAGATTTGAATAAACCACTAATGCTGCTAGAATTAAAACAACTTCTTCAGTGTAACTATTAGCACCTCAAAACTATGTGGCTTGTTAAGGGCTGCATTACGTTTTGAAAAACAATAAAATAAAATATAATCATAGAATAATAAAAAATCATCATAACAATCCTTTGGCAGATGATACAGTTGTTTAAAATAATATATGAGGGACCTCTTCCAAGATTTTTGTTAAAAAGGTGTGAACACACTTTAAAGGAGAGACCTATATGTGACTCTGGAGCACAAAAGCAGTCTGGGGTATATTTGTAGCAATAGCCAAAAAAAAAAACATTGTATGGGTCAAAATTAACGATTTTCTTTTATGCCAAAAATCAGTAGGATATTAGGTAAAGATATTGTTCCATGAATATATTTTGTAAATTACCTACCGTAAATATATCAAAACTTAATTTTTTGATTAGTAATATGCATTGCTAGAACTTCATTTGTACAACTTTAAAGATGATTTTCTCAATAAATGTTTTTTTTTTTGCACCCTCAGATTCCAAATTTTCAAATATTGTCCGATCCCATTTCCCTATTTCTAACAAACCATACATCTGAAAAGTTTATTTTTATCTTACGATGATGTATAGATCCCAATTTTGAAAATTGCCACTTAAGACAGGTTTTGTGGTCCAGGGGTCACATATAGTAAAAACCTGTCTTTAAAGAAACATATATAGAGACCAGATTATCTTACACTTGTGAATGGGATCATTTACCTCCTGTAAGGAATCCTTTACCCTGTAAGGAATCACCATGGGTACCCTAACAACCACACAGCAAAGCAACCACTCACAACAATCTAACATTGTCTTGGTTGAGTTTGTCTTAGCATATTGTAAAAATCGTGATGAATTTACTCTCCAAAACCCAGTTATACTTCCACATCAGCTTTTTTACCACAGGCAGCTGATTTTCAAGAATGCTGACAGCACATTTCTCTCTTTCAGACTTACACGTTCCAAGTGCTTGTTTACTCTGGTGTAGCATAAAATCTCCAAAAAACGGATGTATTATTTTGCTGGCAGACTCTAGATTACTAATCTGCTGACTGGGTATGTCCAATTGATTCGGTGCGGTCTTAAGAGCGAATGAATGTGGGGCACAGCTCACAGTAATGAGTCATGTGCTTGGAGATAAGACTTGGAGAATGGAACATGGACACAGCACTCGACCACAATCCCACCAATCACTCAAACCAGAGTTGGAATTGTGAGGCTGTCACATGCAGGACGTAGTTAGTGCGTTATCTGCGGTTTGAATGTTGACCTCTGGAAAAAAGGCTAAAAGCTCATTCCTTGTTCTCCTGTCTGCTCCTGTTCTTATCGTTGGGAATTGTATTTGCAATTAACCTTAGAGACACCCGTCACTTCATGACAGCACAAAGGATCTTTGAGAAAATGAGCCGAGGATCGTCTGGCAGGCGTTTTGTACTGAAACTTATAACTAAAGCAGATATAGAGAGAGTTTGACTTCAGCCAATATCGAATATGGATAAAGATCATGTTGCACTTTTACCCTCTATTAAGAGCTCTGAACCATAACCAGTGAGTTTTGGCAAGCAGAGAAGTGTGTGAGATTGCTTCTTGAATATTAAAATATCAAAGGTCTTCAACTTTATTCCCTTTTGAACAGTTTGAACACAGTATTAAACTGTGTACCATTCCTTTTTCCTCTATGTTTGGCTAGAGCCAGACTTATTGGTTTGAATGTTAAATATCAAAAGCAATTTTGGGGGGAATGGTATGGGGAAAAAGACAGGTAACTTTAGCTTAACATTAGAGACTCTGTTAGATGCAGAGGCTCATTTTTAATCTTCAGTGTTTTTCCTAAATTTCCACAAGGCTTTGTTTTCCAGCAGGGACCCCTGTGGGTCCATAAACACTGCAGGTGCATGAAGACAGATATATATAGGACATAACATATGGTATTGTTAAGACGAATATTCTGTATTTTTCTGTATCTAAATGTGGTGCATTAATGAGCTGTTAAACATTATAGAGGGTAATGGTAAATAATTGCAAGTAAAAAAATGTACTTTTTGGTTTATTTAATAATGGTAGTATCTGGGTTGGCTGAGAGTTTGGATGGTGGGGCTGTAAAGGTTGAACATTTCTGAAGTGAGACAATTGTTGACATACGGTAAGAGCACTGAAATATAAAATCACTTGGTCTTGGGAAATGTTTGTTGCAAAATTAAAATCTTTGACTTTTGAATGCAAACTTTGGAATCTTGGCAGTTCTGAGCACAGTTTGAGACATTGTTAAGATCTTCTCAACTCACGATTCGATTCAATTCACGATTTTGATTTCACGATTCGATTCGATTCACAATTTTTTTTTTTTACAAAATGAGATTTAAGACAAATTATAAATTAAATGTGTCCTTTTATTATTGCTTGGACAAAATGCTGTACATTTCTTTGTGAAATTGAAATAACACTATAATAATATACTAAAATAGCACTTCCATATTATTCCTCTTTTGTTGGTTTTGATTGCTTCTATTGTCCCCATTTGTATTTAAGCGCTTTTTGGATAAAAGCATGTGCTAAATCCTCAACAAAACATTTACATATATGTAATGTCAATACAAACTTTTTTTTTTTAAAACACGCCCCAATAAAATTAAATAACGCAAATAAAATAAATCTCTTCATATAAAAAACTAAGGCTTTGTCTGTCCTCTTTCTGTTTAAAATTAGAGGCAACCACTGCATTTTAATCATGATCCAAACAAAGATGCTGCATGCATGCAACGTGAGCAGTTTTTAATCTAAATTAGATTGTATAATTTCGAAATTTGAAGCAAAAACAGAATGGTTTGACTTCAGTTTGTGAAACTATGCATAAAAAATATCTGCATGAAACAAACAACAGACAAGTTGAATGAGACGCAGATTCACTCTCTGCAGCAGGTGGCGCGTAAAGCGTTTCCTTGATTTCCGCTGTAAACGAAGCAGCGCTGCACTTATGAACTTTATGCATTATACAGAGGCAAGATGAAATTACCATCTAAACTTTTCTAAAGACAGTACGTTCCCCTCTGACATACATTCATATAAACTCCTACTCCAATTTTATCGCGATTTGTTTGGCATCTCAGCCGATTTGAATCGTCACATATTTAAAACCGATTTTCAACCGGCTCGCGGTTAATCGTTACATTCCTAGATGTTGCCCTCTGAAAAGTGTAAACACTATGACTCCGTCTGCTATCAAAACATTGCCCTGTTTGTTTGAGTATCTCGAGCAGTCCAACATAGCAACAGCTTAACCAATGGTGTAAGTTTGGGGTGGGGCTATCTGTTTGTCTGACCAATGCCAGATTGACAGAATATTTGGGAAACCTGTTTGAAAACAATTCAGTTTTTGCAATTCAATTAAAGTCTCAGTTTCAAGCAAAATCTCTCCTTTTTGTTGATTTTCTTTGTTGTAGGCTCAGAAGCTCATGTTTTTTCATCCTGATTTTTGGAAGTAACATTTAGAAGTAATATATGCTGTATATGCCAATTCAAGGTTGAGAAAAGCTGTTTCCACCACCCCAAATATCTCAGTGGTCTAAAGGGATAAGACCTCCGGACGCCCCCAACTTGGTGTGAGCTCAGAAATGGCGCTGCTCTTTTTTTCTCAGTGCGTGGGCAAACAACCAACCAGTGATTTTTGGCAAGGTTCTGCATGGAGACGGCCGTCCAGGGAGCTGTTACTACGGTGAGTGACTTTCCTTTCCGCTCGTTTGGAGGAGTAATGACACAAAATGAAAGTGAGAGAGCGGCACGGCCTGTTTACCTTAGCAACAAGAGCAGCTGTTGTGCTGCCGCACACAAACTTTTTCATGCCTGTCTGGAAAAGTGTTCAAAAAGATTTTCTCAACATGAACTATGAAAGTCACTGTATTTTCATTCCAGAACTTAGTTCATTTGTTGAAAATAAATACATTTACAAAAATAAATGCATACAAATAAAATTTTAACTTTGATGAGAAACAAAAAACATTTTATGCATCAATAAATAAAGAAATAAATGTACAAAAATAAATGCATAAAAATGAAATCTTAACATTGATATAGAAAATTTTTTTTCAGATTATAAATATTAATCAACATTGTCAGGTGTAACAAAACCAGCCTCTCAATGAATTATGGATTGCTAAGACAAGGTATTTGGATCTGTCCACACATGCAAAATCAGTGTTGACCTTGTAGTCTAGCTAAACATTCCATGCAGTTAAGTTGACCTTGGAAGCTGTGAAGTTGGGTTGGGTAGGATTGTATGGAATATCTAGCAAATTTCTGTCAGTCAGAATTTCTTCATTTCCTTTTGATTTTTGTGATCAACAGTGGCAATAATAAATGCAAATTTGACAAATCTCTGCATTTGCTATATGTACTTAATTTGGATCAAATGCAATAATAAACTGCAATTGAATGTTGAACCAAACCCTTCATTTGAAATATGCAATCACAATAATGAACGTAACATTTCCTAATCCCTTCATACATTTGTAATAGCTTGTAATGTAAGTTTTGTTTCCACACTATTTTCATGTTAAATATAAAGTTGAGGACAAAAATGTCAGCCAATTAAGGTCAATGTTCAATTCCACACGTCCATTTCTTATCTTTAATTAAAACGATTCATGTAAGATTCATTGTTTTCACTAATATAATGAAACCCATTGAACTGACTATTTTAAAAGGTTTACAAATATTAGGACATATAAAATACCATTGACCTGATAGGAAAACTATGAGATGTTCTGACTAATATAGTGAAACAAACGTGTGTGTGTGTGTGTGGTGAATTATTAGTGTGGTTTATTATTCTGGAGACCCGTGTAAAAAAAATAAAAATAAAATAAGCAAAGACTAAGCCTGCAGCTAACACTGAAATTCTGTATTTGTGCCTGTGGGAAAGCTGGCATAAATATATGTGAGGTATTACATCAGGACTGTTTTCCTAACGGCATACTTCATGTTCAATCTCTACAATGCAACATTTGCTTTGTTTTATCGCCGCTCTTAAGACATACCTCCTCCTCTGTAATATATCACAGAGTCAAATGTAAAATCACATGAAGACACAAGTGTATTAAACATTAACTGATACAGTAGTCATCCCTTTCATGTACTGTAGTTCTATCTTATTTCACAACTCTCAAAAATACTTGATTCTGATTGGTCAGTCGCAGCATTCGGAGGACAGAAATTGTTGTATGCTGAGCGTTTTGGCTTTGTTTTCCTATTGACGGGCTCTCTACATTATATGTACGTGTAATTTACATTGATTTGACCATTCTCTGTAGATCCCACATTCTCACACACTATAATTGGTTGATTATATACAATGCCAGCATGCTATTGGACAAACTTATTTTCAGTCAATACCTTCAGCAAGTATGAAACCTGTAGGAAAACAAAGCCAAAACCTAGACATTTTAAGCAATTTAGAAATCCCGGCCAGGATATGTCCAGGTAAAATGGGTGTATAGTCACCCTCAGAAAAAAACATGTCTGTATTGTATTGAGAGACAAACTGCTTTGCAACTAAGAGTTCATGCAGTCAAATCTCAAAGGTCATCACCATTTGCATCATGTATACTCGATGATGTCAATAAATCTGAATTACTGCAGATGCTAACATCAGCTTTTAGGCTTTTTTTCTACAAGTGTCTCCTCCTTTTGTCTAATGGTGTCCCGATATAATCCCTGGGCCCCGAGCAGTGCTTGAGCTGGTCGAAATGTAGCCATCAGCCACTTGTTATGTTGAGGTTGGGCCCCGTCAGGAGGGGTTGACAGCCCCCCTGGGTCTTGCGGTCTCTGCCACACTATGATTCATGACTGGCTGGGAGACGGGGGAAGTTCAAGTCTGCCCTAATCCAAACACTGAGAAAATGGAACAGAGGAAGCAGGGTCGAAAAGAAAACACAGCGAGAGACGGAGGGATACAGTGAACTTGTAGAACGCCGGAAAAGGCTTTCAGTGGCTTGAGCGAGTGATACATTTACTCTAAATTCTGTTTGGCAGGATTACTGTATTCTAGCATCTTTCAGTCTTTCTTATTTTGATTTGAATTTTTGTTCAATAAATTTTGTTCAATGACAGTTTAGTCCCTTAAACTATAGATACCATATTGACTTGCAATAGGAAATAGCAGGGCCACCAATAATGGTGGGAAACTGAAATTTTTAAGAATTAATATATTTTTATTTCATTATTCAATTATTATTTTTCAATAAATGGATTCCCATTGTTTTTTTAGACATAATTTCTTCATTTTATTAGGTTTTACTTTTAGATATATATTTAGACATTCTAAAAGACTACTTTTTGTCAAGGTTTAGATATTTTTGGTTAGATAAATATCAGGTTTTGATTATCATGATTACAATAAAACATTGTATGTGTGTGTGTGCGCGCGCATGTGTGTGTGTGGGTGTCTATTTTGCACTCTTTATATTTTAGAGTGTCACCCCTTGATTGCCGTGCACTTTTTTCTGCACAGTGGCTGATTTGGCCAAAATATTCTCTGAGTTGTATTTTTTAGTATTTCCCATACTTTCCGATGAAGCTACGATTTTTAAAATTTCAAAATATAACATTTTTCGGTCAAAAATGACCGAAGAGGCCTAGAGGGTTAAACCTAAAGTTAATCATTAAATGGCCTGAAAAGGCATGCTGCAGTCACGACGTCAAAACCTAATATTAAGGTAATAATAAGGTATGTGGTAAGCATAGCTTAATGATACATTTTGCTCTACAACGTAAACTGCACACAGAGTTTAGTAATGCATGAAAGTGAAAACTACATTCTACAACCAAATTAACTCGCGAAACATTCAGGTAGTGACAACTGCATTTGCTAAAATGAACTAGTTGTTGATGATGTATTTAAATGCATATTAGAGTTATGTCCTTTCTGTATGCGAAAGGGAATGAGTACTCTTGATTCATTAGCCATTACAATCTGCTAAAAAAAAAATAAAAAGAAAGAAAGAAAAATAGAACAAGTCCCATTAGAAACTTAAAAATCCAAATGTTTGCAATACTGCATAACATTGTGACATGCACCTGCCTACTTTATAAACTGAGCCCAATCAACAAGCTCAAAGATGCTTAGTAAGTGTTGCTTATAATAAGTGGACTTGACAACCCATCAAGAGCACATTCTGCAAGGCAGATTTCCAAACATAAAGCACAACAGCTCTGTCGATGGTGGTTTAGTTAAAATCGCAAAACATAACGAGTTCTTAGTTGTTGTAATATTACTTTGGTGAAAAATAGCATACACCAAATGCATGAGACTCTAGAAAGCTGCTATTGTAATTGCGTACATCAGTGGGATTTCGAGAGTGAGTTCTGTTCTGTACACACACAATGATAATTTAGGGGATTCACACCTGTATTGAAATGTAGTTGTCACTCTTGAATCTTTGTGATTTTGAGTTCAAACTGCCGTATGTTGCGTTATCAATGTGAGCACAGTTGTTTACCACTAGCCAGATAAAGATTGAAGAGGAGAACCGGGTTTTGCATCACTGAAAATTGAGAATTCCTTTTAAATTGTAATTCAGTTAGTCAATTACTTTCGAATTATAAGTCAAATAAAGTCATATCTGTAACTGATAAAATCAATGTATGTCAACACAGATGTTGAATGTTGGCTTTAAAGCCTTGTTGAAAAGTTTAAAAACAAGTTTGAAATGAACCAAACTCTGACACGAATCAGTCGAGCATGAAAAACACCAAAAGTGTGAGAGAGACTACATGAAACTGATAATTAAATGTCTGCACAAGTTACTGAGGTTCAGTCTGAGATCTCTGGTTAAATATCCCTTTAATTAAAGCCAAGCTGAATTGCTAGCATGCAGGGACGTCAACTCTATAACACTGCATCTGTTTGTTTTCTTTTCCTTTCATTTTTAAGAGTTCTGTCTTTTTCTAATTCAGTTAATAGTTCAGAAGATCACTTGATATTAATAGGAACTGATTTTCAAAAACTGCTTCGCCCTAGAGCTCTTGTGTTTGTTGGTGCCAAAGTTGCTGTTCAGCAGTTTTCTGAAAAAAAAAACACTAATTTATTTATTTACATAATATAAATGTATATGCATACAATTGTTTATATAGCCTTGATCAGAAGATAATCTTGTCAACTTCTCCATAGCTCCATTTTTTAGGAACAAAATAACTGCGGATTTTTTTTATATTAAAAGTGAATTCCCTTTATTAATTCTACAACAGACTGACATGAAGCAAAGACATGAAACATCAATGGCCTGTTTAGGTTGCTTCCAGTCTAAAGGATCAAAAATATCCTTAGCTTTGTTTTTACCTAATGCATTCTTTCAGGAGACTGTGATTATTTCCACTGCGATTTTGATATGCATCTATGACATATGCTCTTCAAAGCCTAATCTACCGCAGAGACACTCAAGCTCCATTTTCAAAATGACCCTCATCACATCCACTCTCATTGAAGCTTTTAGAGCCATTTTGATAGTATTGAAATGATGTCCATAAATTACCATACAAGATCACCTTGCATGATATCATCGATGCAAATTCTATATTGGTGCATGACATAGTGCATTAAATCTCAGGATTGATAAATTGCACGTTATAACAGAGACTGTTGAACTTTTACTGCTTTTAGCTTATGAAATGTAATTTTTAAAAAAGGAGAAGATGACCTATAAAACAAGGGGGAAACGGAACGGCCTTGTGACCACTTCTATATTAACTTTTTTATTTCTTTATTTCCTGCTGTATAAAATAAAGAAATATAAATAGAGTAGCTACTTTACTGAACATACACCTCAGCACCACTGGGATATTGAATATTAGAGTGTTGGATGCATTTTAAATATCCATCTAGATATAATATATAGGTTTATAATGCAGAAAAATGCAGCCTCTTTATCTATTAATACAGTTTTTCAAGTTGATGGCTTCTAAGTCTGTGATTACCAAGCAAACTGCTGTCTCTGAAGAAAATCCATGCATTTCAGAGCTGAAATAAACAGAGCGGATCATAATGAACACAAAACATGGCTCTTTGGGTTCTGGTAATGAAGCAATATTAGAACATTTTGTTTGTATATAATAGTATAAGTCATTTTATATTACAATAATTGTATATATTGTGATTTTTTTGGTCATCTTGCAACGTTTGTGCAGAAAGGCCCCTTGTTATCAGTGTGTGCTGTTCTTGCAGAGATGCCTGATGGCACTAGTGGTCATTTGGAACAAAGCCCTGGTCTTCAGCTTCATTTGGCAGGCTTTGGAGGCCCTGGGCCCTCTGGTCCAGTCCATAATCCAGCCCTGCTGTGTCTACACATCCATTAAATTCTATATTAATGTGTCAACTTGTGATGTTGCTTGGCAATACAACTAAACTCTACTTCACGTTACACCCACTAATAAGTAATTTCCCGTCTTGAGGTGTTTTGGTTCCACTCTGTATTTTTGCATTTGCTGCATGTTCACATGTAAATAACATTCTGCAGCAATTCTGATATCCGCAAATGTATCTTGTGCTGAATAGACATATCTATGGGTTGACACCTTTCTACCAATGCACAGTAGTATATAAAGTATATATACAGTATATAAAAGCACCATCATTCAACCAAGCCTATAGTGAGTCACTGTTGGCCTACTTGTCTTCAACTCATCAAAAGAGTACAGTAAAGTCAAAAAAAGCATGTTTCTTAATGTGCTTAAACACAAACCATCCATTAAGCAACCAATATGAAAATAATGTTTTTAAAGATAACTTAGTAGAAAATGTGACAAGTATCAGGAGACAATGACTTTTGTTTTCTTTCCCTGACACAACTAATGCTTACTATTTCCCTTTCTTCTGCAAGGTTGCTCTGCTTTTCTGTGTAAAAACAGCAGAGGAATAAATTTGGAATAATTGCAGCCAAAGTGCCTGCCGTACTCCGTTGCAGCTTCAGGGAACGAGGAGAAATCATCTGCCGCCTTTTTCCTCCTCCAGCTCTTTGCGCACTAGTTCCCTTGTCATTGCAGAGCAGAAGTCTTGCCTGTTTAAAACAGACGTAATTAAACCTCTCTGCTCTCATTAAATATACAGCTGTCTGCAGCAGAGCTCCCCGACACCTCTAAGTGAATGTAAATTTCCATTTCATGGTGCGCACGAAGGGAGAGAAAGAGAGGAGAGTCGTTCTAGCAAGCCCAACTATCCTGCACTGCTGGCAGCACGTAAAAATTACCGCACCCCTAAAATAATTGCCCCTTTGTTTCCAGTCAAGCCATGTATGGAACAGCCCAAGCATTATATAATTCATGCGTTAGGTATAGAGTCACAGGTCTCCTAGTCGCAGAAAAATATGGAGCTTTGCGATATGAATAAAAGTGCAGCGAATGTGGTAGGGGGTAAAATTTAACAGACTTCATTATGACTTCCTCTCAAATTTGAATGCTTATGCAATATCTCTATATTAATTAACTTTTTTTTTTATATAGCTCTACTCAGGGAGAGAATATAATTGAATATGAATATATATTTAAAGGTGAAGAGTGTAATGTATGCGCCACCAGTGGCTCTGTTAACCCCTGCAATAACCTTCCAGGTCTGCCATTGGTCATCCAAACAGAAAGACCCTCCCCTAAACTTACAGCATTAGTTGAGCTGTTGCTGTGTCAGGCTGGTTGGCAGATTCAAAAAGCCAGAGTATTGTTTATAATGATTGTTCAAAAATAGTTTCCCCAAACATTCCGCCTGTCAGGTATTGGTGGGACAAAAACATAGCCCCGCCTCCAAACAAAAGCAATTGGTAGAGCCAGTGTTGCTATGTCAGTCAATTCAAACAAATAGAGCAATGTTGAAAATTTATGAATGGGTTTCTTAAATTGTCGTTGCATTATAAACTGGGATATAATTGCACCATATAATTTCAAACTCTTCATAATAGAAAATCCCCAAAGACTACACTTCTCATTTGTCACTGAAATCAAAATTGACTATAAGTGAGATATTGGTTGGCATAATCAAAACATTGCTGTTTCCGCTTTGCGTTGGGTGGTTCTTTCCCTCCCCGTCGTGCATTTCAAATCCTTTAATGCACAATTAGTCGTCGATTATCCCTTACATATGTATATATATATATATGTCATCAGGTGCCATGTTAAATACAGCAGCATCTCAGAGATCTCGAATCAATTAAATAGCAGAAGTTAGTACTCAGAACCGGGTGTCCTCGTGTGAACATCCTTCGGCCCCCCAACGTGGGCCCCTACAGCACCCCTAAGAAGCTCGTGTGTCTCGACTGGTCTACAACAATCGGGTCTTAGTCCTCAAGACCTGGTGTGGGTGGTTTTGAACCCACTAGTATCTCGTGGACAACCCTCATCGTCTGGGAAATGCCGTTGTAGTTTCACATTCAGAGCGGTGGGTGTAGAGCGACTCACAGTCTGAGATTAGCCCGCTGTGGAAGGTCTATGGATAGGCTGAGGCACCGGGCCAAGAGGGCGCGGGTGTCGCAGCCGCGGACGCAGTTTGTTAAAAGGGGCCCCCAACGCTATGGGCAGTTTAGAATGTGTGGGCTAGGGCACACGATTGGCGTTCCTGGCTAAAAGCTGGCCCCTCGTGGGGAAAGAAGGTGGTTCAAAACACATGCACCGAAACAAAGGGTGAACCATCAACGAATCGGAGTGGGGGCCTCACAAGTCCATCAGACGGATAAGGGTGAAGCACCGAGTACATAGGTTAAGAACCGAAAGGCACCCGCACCTCCCAAAGCACGTCCGCCACCAATGGGTGATTCTGTGGAAGAATCTTGGGCGAAGACGCAGGTCTGCTGGCAGAAAAGATGTTTGCGTGCACAAATGTGTACACAAAAAGGGCCACCACAGGCACGACAACAAGTGCACACATCCCCCGCTACCCTGAGGCGAAAGGGAACGGAGACAAAAACAGGAAAACCTGAGCCGGTGGTCCAAGTGAAATACACCCCGAGCGGGACAAGTGTCGTGCGCGAAAACACAAGCGGACAACTGTTCGAACCATGCAGGCAACAATGACCAATCACTGCAATAGCACATGGTACCAACAATCCGGAAGTAGCGGAAGTGTTGGGTTTGAACAACACAAGCATAACAGGGCCGGGAAGTCTGGCCGTACAGAAATACACCAGGAATCCAGGTTCTACGGGAACAGCGAGGACAGCACAAAATCAAACCACAAATGAACACCTAAAGAAGAAAAAAAACAGAAAGAACAGGCAAAGACACGTGTGATCACGCGGTCAGCAAAATAGAAGATCACAAAGAGTGCAAGACAGCACCTGTGGTAAGCGGGGGGAACCAGACACTATACCAAAAGTACACAAAAAATAAACTTCAAACACAGCAAGTGAAAGAACAAACGGAATAGACTAAGATAAGCAACAGACAATACTGCCACCCGTCGACAAAGCAAGCACGAGAAATGAACACAACACCCATGAGGTACCAGGGACAAAAGGCACACAACAAGGAATAGTGCGTGGAAGACAACCTGGTCACAAGAAGAGCGCGCCGACAGTCACAAAAGGCAGAAGGGACAGACAGTGAGACATGGACTCTGACAAGTCAAGGAAGGATATAGAGGCAAACCAGGGAGACACAGACAACAACTCATATACAGGAAACAGTAGAAACACACGGTAAAAGGGGGACCATCGTAACCCAAGCTGGAGCCGGAAAACAAGAAAGGTGCACAGTGGCATAAACAAGAAGGTCCGCAGGAAACTGCGGAAAGCAACACCCAGAACACGACACGGAGACCCAGGGATGGCAAACAAAGCTGATGCGGATACAAGAGTCAACTAACACTACCCCGATAAAAAGGAGGGAGGCAAGTCAATAAAGACACGGAGTCGGAGGGGTGATAAAGCGGATCACTGAGACGGTAACAACATGGGTGCGAATCACATAGCATGACAGGGAGAACCACTGAACCACGTGATAGGAAGGGAATCAGGACAGGGCAGGGCTGGAACAGAGCGCATCAGACCCCCCACCCGAGACGCCCAGCATACATACAGATACGCAAGTCGACCCGCAAAATCAACAGGGGATGACACAAAATTACACGCGCTAGAAACGCCTCAAGCAACAGGGGGCAAGGTGTCAACCAGGACCCCAGAAGCGCGCGATGAAAGGGAGCCAGCGAAGAGCCCGCAAGAGAGAACATGCAAGCTATCCACCACACACAATCATTACGGGGGCCGAGCAGCATAAAATGCTCCGCATGGGGAACGATCAACAACCACCGGTCAGACAAATCAAAAACACACCAGGGCGCAAGTAGCTGACAAAGGGTGCTGATACAAATAGCAGCGAGTCGAGAGAAAGTAAATAAAGGGAGGAGGATTGACTTCCGAGAAGGAACGCGCATAGAGAGAAAGACCGGGGGGGAAGGAGGAAAGGCAATGTAAGGTATGTTTGAAAGCGGCCAAATCACTAATATCTCACATCGTGGAAATCAGCTGGAAATCGCTCTGCGTAAGGGACTCACAACAAGTGCAACCGCCCAAGACAGCCTCATAAACATTAGGGGGGACGTACATAAACACACATAACAGAAGAGGAGCTACTGCGAAGTATCAATAAAAGATCATAAGCGTCGGGTTGGAAGAGGCGGGTTGTTCAGGGGGAGAAATACAGTGTGGAAGAAGACTACAAGGTCACACATCGAGGGGCACAACACTACAAGTGGAGACAAAGTCACGTCGGCCAAAGAAAAAAAGAGCAAAAAAAATATAAGGCTGCGTTTACCATAGTGCGGATACGACAACACACATCACAAGATGCACGGAAGTATGAGACAGGGGGAGTGCGCTGGACAAAAATCAACTGAGCGTACAATTACTTGGGTGAATGATTACGTAGGACAGAGGGACACCGGTGGAAAGCCAGGCAGGGCAGAGAACTGGAGAGTGCAGAGAGGGGGGAGGCCAACAAGTGAGTATACTAGGGGGTAGTTAAAGAAACCGATGCGCTGTTAGGCTTTCTGGAAACTAAGGAGGTGGTACTAGAGACAGGAAGAGGCTCAGAAGAAGCACAAAAGGGGACGCGGGATATACAGCAAAGAGGAGGGGGAAAACGCGAAGCACAGGGGAGACTTAATAGATAGCGGTGTACTGATGGAGATAAAATTTCAGCGCAGGTCAGAACACAGACTGATCAACCTGACATATACTGGCCAACAAATGTAATACGGGGCAAACCGGCGTGAGGGGAGCGTGGAGAGCACAATAAGGGCACTGAGGGCGGAGAGAGGAGACTACATGAAAGAGATCTACAGAGAACTAAACATAGAGAGAGGCGGGATGTGGAGGCGGGGAAGCAGACCAAAGGGGGGCAAACTCTAGGGTACCACGGTGGGGTCTCAATACGGGAGCACTCGAAACACACGGGTGGTGGGGCTAATTACACAGCACACTGGCCGGAGCAAAGAAGGTCATACAATCGGGTAATAGCGTCTACAGTGGACGAGCAAGTAAGATCCAGATAGAGGATTATGCGAGACTCACGGGGAGGGTGTGCACGCGATAAGTACAACAAAAAGAAAACAAAGAGGATGATCGTGGGAGAACTAGAAAGAGGAACTCAAAAGGAAGAGGAGAAGAACAAAGAAAGTACTGGAGGACTATGAAAATAACATATAGGGCGGTGGAGCACAAGGACACATGGGGAAACAAATACGTATCGGAAAAGCGTCACAAACAAAACCTGTCACATAGCAAGGAACGGCCCACAAACATGGGTCTATCAAAGGAAAATGGAGGGTTAGGGCGGGCACATGAACGGGGCGAGCAGAGCGGTGTGGCCACAATCAGGTCAGACATACGCGGAAAAACCACGAGTAAAAAGGCGGTTAAAAACAAGTAATTGATGGGGGAGTTTGTCGCGTGACCAGAAGACGACGTGCAGGGCTTACGAGGTGCAGCAGTGGCAAAGAACGAGCACAAACAGATATAGGCAATAACGGATCATGGGCAGCCAGCGGGCACAGAGGGCCAGCCAAAGAAACACATCTCACGTAGCCCATGGTCCAACCGCAGCCGTGGGAAAAACAGGAAAACACTCGCACCAACCTCCTCGCCAAAAACCCGGTTAGCGTCCCACAACGAGACAACAAGATAGGCAAGGTGCACTCTGCCCAAAAGGGACTGCGCGGAGAGGGGGCCTGAGGGCTGGCCATAGGCGGCTCCAGACCCGCACTGGGATAAAGTTATACAAACTACACAATCACCAATATCTGAGGGGGGCACGGGTGTGCAGCATACGACACAGAAACCGCCTGTCAATCCAACGCCCAGCGCTAGTCTGTTGTTTGTCATGGCGGCAAACTGGCAACCTCAATTGGATAAAGCTGACAGTAGAGAGACGCCCTCTGTTTCCAATTCTGCCAGCTAATTCTGTGTTTTACTATCGATCTCTGCGGGAAAAGCAAGCATATCTTGTAGTCTTGTGGTGAATGACTATGATGCTATAGTATGGCGCACAGGTCTATATTCATTATATATCACATGTCACTAGGGGGGCCGGCCGCCCCCTACAATTGGCGTTTAGTAGGTAGAAAGTCGTTCCTCGCATCTCTTAGTCATATGTTGTTCTCTATAAAATATACACAAACCACCTGAAGTGTGTGTCAACAGAAATGAACGAGAAGCATGATACATCCAGAATATAAAGGGGACAAAACAAAAAGTAATTATAAATGTTCAGAATCGATGAAAGCTTTAATCTATCAGAACTATAGTTGCCATTTATGTCAATTACTATATAACGGAGTACGTTTTTGGAGTTGTCAAGAGTCCCCAAAATATGGCTAGAGTATTGCGATGGATTAAGCGGAGGAACAACCGGGCTCGGCATGAGGCCTTCGACTGTCACAAAACAGCAAGAACAAAAGGCAGGCACTGGAGTGTTATCACTTGCAATAAGACACCTTACGCACAGCCCCCTAATCATTGAGGTCTATGATCTTAGCATTATGGAGCAGTACAAATACACTGTGAACTAGGGCCAACTACTTGATGATAGGTACACGGTCTGGTTTGATGGCACGCAAATAGACAAAGACTGATAAGGTTCATAACTGCGATATGTAAAACATGTCAATACGAAGACGTTAAAATATGTGAAACGATATTGAACCCTCTTGTTTACTACCATGTTAGGTGCGTCTATCTGCTAGAACTTTCTAACTGCATAAAATCCTCCCGGGCTTTGCGGGGGGGGGGGCTATTTTGTTTTAGTCTTTTAGATTAAAAAATCATACTTGACTGAGACTCAGTTACGAAAAATAGTTTTGCCCTCACTAAGGTGCATGCATTGATCAACATGAACAACCACGGGCTAGGCGAAAATACGAGCAGTGGGAGAATCTAGTCTATAACGCTCAAAGACAATAAACAAAGATACACGTGTAACGGTATAGCAGATAATTAAGTAAAAGGACCGTGGTAGGGGGGCGATACAACGCGTCAATAGGAGTGACGAAAGCAAAGAAACACACAAAACACCTGGACATTTTGGGCAGTTGACAGAACTCCTGGCCAGGACATTTCTAGGAAACATAGGAAACAGGTTTAGAAAAAAGACAAAAACGACACTAATGTATTGAATGGTTATGCGAAGTGTTCAGGGCTTCAATAAGTGCAGAAGTATCTGGCTATTGATTTAGAAAACGTGTTCGGTAAAGATCAGTCCGCATCCTTGCAATATAAAATCCAAATCTCAGAGCGGACGACTTGTCGTACAGGCTTGAACCGTATGGTCGCCAATTACCCCTAACGGTATGGAATATGTTTTTGGTCACATGAGATTAGAATGCCCAGTAATCACCTGGAGGGCTGAGTGTATAATCACGATAATTTGAGCTATGTGCAGTGAATTGTCTACCACGGGGGTGGTGGATGGTGCGGACAAGAGCCCACCCAAGAACAGGTCAGATGTCACCACACAACAACTAGGTTGGAAAAGAGGTGAACAGCACACATGTAACAACTCAACTCACAAACAATAAGGAGCAGGTTACACAACCACGTCAAAGCGTGTAACAACACAAATAGTATACACAATAGACCAGCGTGCACATGAAAAGAAGAGAGGAGTATAAAAGCATAAGTGTGGCAAGGCCGGCAAACAATGCACACATATGAGTGACAAACACAGCATCAAGAACTGGTGGTCTGAAACTGACGACAATCAACTTACACGGGGGCTATATAAGTGTGGTGTTCACAATAGGGCAGGCCCTAACAAAACGGGCGAGCCAGAAAAAAACTAAATTGAAAAGCCCCACCACACAATGAAAAACCTAACGAAAGCCTAAGCGCGGAAAGGAACCGACAGGAATAGCGGAACACGGGATACAGCACCAGCAATGCGGAAGTCGTCAAAGACAAACTAGATAAACACCCCAATGCCCACTCCATTCACACGCCAACCGGCGAGCCTACCGAGGTACAAGCAGACCCCCCGCCGCGTACCCGTAACCATACAGAGCCCTGATCGACGATGTTCGGCGTCCCAATGCACTCAAGCGAGGACAAAAAACACCACACAGAAGATTTTGGGCGGGGCTGACGCACAGTTACTAACGCGCCGCTCACAGAAGTTCCTCGGCTTTCCAGTAAGGGCCTCACAACTTGACAAGGTGGGAGGGAATAGATTGGGAAGTGGGGGAGCACTAACCAAAAAAAGACAAAAAAGCGAGAGACACGGTAATGCTAAGCTGCAAGCGATAATGACATCAAGATACAAGAAAAGTTCAGCAAGAGGGTTTTCCTACAGGATGATACAAGAGGACGAATCGTGCCCGTACGACGGATCCAAAGGGCAGCACAGGCGAGCCCAGGGGGAAAGGAGCAATTGAGCGGGGGTGGGGCCTAAGGGGTGAGGAAAACAATAAGTAACGGAGGGGGGTAAACTAATGCACTGGACCAACAAAAACAGGCAGGCACAGGGCAATTATCCAGAAAAAAGAGCCATGGCACAAAAGTACTTGGACTAGGTACAGCCTTTCTTTGTGATTCGTGCATGCAAAGTGTCTAACAAGGGAAAGAGGCCCACCTTCGTAAGGCGGAGGGGCACGTGGCAGACAGAGAACATGCGCAACGACGATGCGTATGCTACCAAGTCTGCCTCCGGAACGCACGACACCAAAGACACAAAGTAAAATATAAAACCGACAGAGGCCTTGACAGGTGGGTTCAACTGACAACAAACACTGGGGGGTGGCGAGGGGGACAAACACAATACCCATCAGAAATATCCATCCGGAGAGACACCCATGTCAACAAAAACTGAGGCAATCCCATAATTTGCCCATAGAGGGAGCAGTAAAGGGGAACCAATGGCAAGAGAAACATCAGATAGAATATAGTCAGGTTGACAAAGGTAGTAGGATGCGCATGGGCACGGGGCAGGGGAACAACAGGGTGATTGGTAGGAGCATAACAATGAAGGCGTAGAACAAAATAACGCAAGAGCAAATGATGGGGACTGGACTGAAACTGCATCCAGGAACATGAAACGATCTACAGTTGATAATACAGACAGAGGGTGTGGTGTGGGGGAGAAATTGTGTGGGGGGGTGGGCGAAGGGGTGGTAGAGCAGATATAGGGTGAACAAACCAGCGCTAGTGTTTGTACTCTAGTCAGGGGGGGAGAGAGACCTAGAGTGTGTCATCAAGGGTCACCACAATATAAGAAACAGATATAGCAGTGAACAGTACACACGTGCGGAACGGCCGTAAGGGGTGAGTGAACGGGATAGGCACAAGATAGTAATACAGAGAAAAGCAGAAAGGGGCAGGTGAGGGAGAAAGCCATACCCCGTGGAAGAGGTTAGAACATGATCGGCGCGTATACAATACAGGCAACGCGAATTAAAGCTTTAGAAAACTTGCCGAAAACAGAAAGACGCGGCAAATACAAGTATAGTAACAACATGCGGCCATAAGTGAGCTGGGGGGAGTGTTCAAAAGGCACGAGGACGGGCCAAAGATGCGTTGCAGGTTAGAGTGTACCGCATAATTCAGAATAGGGGGGTGAACCACGGTGCAATCAAGAACACATTGTGGAACACTTACAATGGTGTACGGGCGCGTTAATACATGGGGTGGAGTATGGGGAAGAAGAGGATGAGCGAAAAGAAATAGTACTGTCGGCCTACGGGTGAGAAGAGAGGCAAAAGCAACACACTCACGGAGGATGCAGCGCCCGATGAACAGCTGAAGGGAGGGTGAGACGAGCTGTGAAAAGAAATAAAAGGATATATGGGGATCAGGAGAAGCATCAAAAGGTGGGGTGACCAAGGTCTAGGTGCAGGCATAACAGGAGGTGCCGAGCGCGGGCTCAGATATCATGTAGCCAAAAAGCACGTGTACCAATTTAGTGAGCAAGTCGAAACAATCGGGCATCGGGTAGGTGGAAACCACTTTGGGAACAGAGAAAATGCAAGCCAGGATGAGACTTAAAGAACAGAGCACGCAACCGAAAAGAAGGATACAGAAGAGGGAGGGGGGGAGGTCGCGGGCAGGGGTTAGACAAAGCCAGTAAAGAAAAGCAATCCTGCCAGAATGGATTCAAAAAGAGGCAAAAGGGGAAAAAAGTGGCAAAAAGGACAGGTGACGAAACGAGAGATACGTGGTGCGGTGTCTGTAGTGACATCACGATGTAGAAATGTGATGAAGCAGGAGGAAGGGCCAGTCGAGCAGTCCATCGCCGGAAAACGAGGGGGGCAGTGGAACTCAAAACACCGTGGTCCGGTGAAAAGGACGCAGGCCAGGCCAGACTAAAACGGGGAAAAATCCCACACCAAAGGGGCGCAGTGAGGCCACCGGAAGCACATGCTGCGGCTGAGGGGGGCAACGGGCGGGAAAAAACTGGCGGTACTAGGCTGTACACCAGGTTGCGCGCCAGCAGCCGCTAATCCGGCCGTGAATCGGTTAGAAAGGAGCGAGGAAGAAATAGCTCGCCTTGAACAGAAACGTCTTACTTGTGTTTTTTAAGCAATGAAGAGCCAAGGAAGCAAGAGCCACTCGCGGCACGTGCGGATTGAGGGGACGCTGTTATGCTTGCCTCACCGAACTCCTTAAGGCAGCTCCTGCCGCAACACTTTCGCTAAATAGCCCAAGCTCAGGGGGAAGGGAGAAAGGACGGAAGGCATACATCTCCTAACAAAAACAGCCCATGGAGCATAGAAATGGGCCACCACGGCTCACGACTTCACACCACGTACCGACAAAAACAGTCATCGTAAGCCACAAACCCCCAACACCAGTCTTCCAAAGTCTACTAAGGAGTGCCTCTGAGTGGCTCGCTGGGAGGCCCACTGGTACTGTGAAAAGTGCCGAGTTTGGTGGTGGTTGGGACAGAGGCGACGGTGATGGGCCACAGACCACAACAAGCTCTGGGGCTCCCTCTGGAGGTGCTGACCCAAATATGTCCTTGCAGAAAGTATAAAGCGCGGGGGAAAAAGGGGTCAATGTCACTCGGGTCCAATTCGGAGGCCGAGACTTCAGGGTAAGACTCAGGGTGAAACCAGAGAAGGCTGGAGCCAATTCTGCTCAAATAGACAAGCTTCACCATGAAGTGGGATGGGAAAATATTGGGACTAGCATCATACAGTAGGTTGATTTCCTTGTAAGCAGCAGCTGTTTTAGAGGAGGTATAGTTTATAAATAGTAGCCGCATAAGTGAGTTAGTGAGATCACCCAACGTGGCTCGACGATGCTCAATCCTCACTAATGCTTTGAAATTCTGTACTTCCAAAGCTTTGGTAGCATAGTCTACCAAATGCAGATATATTTGCTGTAGGAGGAAAAAAAAGATACAACAAGGCCACCAAGTTGTGGTCAACTCTGGTAGGAATTTTAAAAGAAGGTTCTTAGATCAAACATCCATCAAAAGGAGTTCGCCTGGCTTTACTTGTTCGGACAAATTGTGGCTGGGTAAACCTAGCCGCACAGATGTGCCTTCAAAATTAAAGGTATCAGTGTCTTGCCCGTGCAGATCTTGGATTGTACTTCTATCTATTTTCATCAAACTACCGCTCATAGCTTTTAAAAGAAACTATTGTGGTGGAAATCGCAAAATGATTACATCTTGGTTCGCGTCCATATTGTAATAGATCCAATAGCACCACACACACTTAAATAAATTTAAGATATAAGATCGTCGTATGTATGGTGCCCTCACAGCACAGCCATATCAGTGGAGGATATACCTGCACCTGTAGAACCATAGTGACCACTATAGTGGTGTATGCCTTATTACCATTGGGCGTCACCATAACAAAAATCGGTAAAACGTACCTGAAGAAAGCGGCTCTGATGGACCACCAAAATTGGTTAAATGAAGTTTTGATGTTTGATCGAGGTGTGTTTGATGCTTTCAAAAGGGTGGGGGAGGATGTCGGTCATAAAAGAAAGGAGAAACCCACTTTGCTCAAGTTGTGAGGCATCTTTTGAAGTGACAGGCCAATGGAAAAAGGAATCAATGGTCACATGACTGCTTCTTGAGTTGAATGACACATTCAATAATGAGGAGCATGTTACTCTTGTAGATTCAATAAATATTGATTACACAGAATCAGATGTTACACGAAAGCAAAAGGTTGTTTTGGAGGTTGTCGTTGAAAGGCAATTCAATTATATATTCAGTGTTTACTTTAAAACTGTTGCTCTCCAAATGAAGATACTAATAATGTTAATTACTTTGAAAGCTTCAAATGGTCCAGTCCTTGAGAAAACAGTCTGAATGATTTGATCTGAGTTTCAAACTGCTTTGGATTGCTTAGCTTGCCAATTAGACACAAAAGAGTGAACCGTTTGCCAATGGGGCATAGCTAGTTCATACTGTAAAACAAGTACACTACTTGGTTGAACAAGTAGTTTGCTACTGGAAACTCTACCCTATTTAAAAGTAAAGCTGCTGTCAAATGCAGTGTAGTTAAGCTAGTGGCGTCGCTACATGTAGTTCTCTACTCCACAACACTGGATATATCACTCACTCTATCAGGTTACAAAATTCAGTGCATGTGGCATCCTGTCAGTGTTATGTCTGTGTCAGTCCTTTTTACCTTTCACCTCGACAACCTTGATAAAAACTCTATCTAAAAGTCTTACAAATGTAAATATGAAGGTGGATAAATGTTGAATAGGCAGAGGTGTTAAGAGAAGCGATGGGACTGATTCTTTTTCTTCATACATGGACAGCAGTAAGTCAGATGTGCAGATGGGTAGAACTCAGACAGGGGCATTTAAGATAAGCCACTGTGATTCTACTATGCATGCAAATCCTGCTCAGACACGCAGAACGCACAGGCATGCTTTAACTCATGGCCAATGGAGCTTGTTGCGACTTAAAAAGTCTTTGAAGTGCTTCTTTAGCACACATGCAGAGTAATTGGAGGACAGGGGACAGCTTTCCAATTAATAGTCAGAACTGTTGGCTCCTCAAGTGAAAGCAAAGAACTACAATTAATGACACAAAACGTCAACTACTCAAAGCTGTTGTAGAAGTAGGCTTAATCTCCTTCACTTGAAGAAAAGTGTTTTTCATGAATGTTCATGAAAATTGGGAGGGTTTTGAAGGATGGAAGAGAAGGTGCAGTGAAACATGAGGCAAAATATTTTATTTGAGACAGTGTGTTTGCATATTCTCCTTAAATGATTCATTCAGATTGAACATTCTGTCAATTAATCATCCCCATGCATTTTCCGTATTACTTAATTCCGTCTGTAGAAAATCCAAAAAAAGTCTATCTAAAGTGCTATTCTTTATGCAACCAAATTATAGTGACCAACCTCCAAAAGCATAATAGTCCATAGCACTTGTGCATTATACTTGTGCATACACTAGCTTTTTTCCCTTTGTTCTGTGACTTCAATTTGCATTGGTTCCCATGTCATGTGACTGATCACTGAGCAGCAAGTCTGAAGATATGCATATGCAAATGAGTATAGGGGAGTGGGGGTGAGTATGATCATACTTTAGTTTGAGGGCAAATTCTCACTGTTAACAACTAACGTTTAAACCATGACTTTTTTCCCTCAATTAACTGCTAATTTGCTGCTTATTAATATTAGTAATATAGTTGTTAAGTTTAG
>JADLZN010002887.1:0-137758 GCA_018155175.1 Sinocyclocheilus anophthalmus
ACAGGTGTATTTACTCTAATGTAGCATTTAAACTCTATTAGGTCATTATCAACCAAAAATCAAAGGAGCGGTCTTATGCACTGGGCGTTAATCACGCATCCTCTTTATACATACAGACAATATCCATCTAAGTGATACACAGGGACTATACAATACATTCTGACATTGGATAGGATAGCCTTTTCATTATTTAACAACTATTTCAAAAGTAATAAGGTATTTTCTGGCATATTTTGAATATAGTCACGACCGAAGCTGACTGTGCAACAAACCATTTAGCTGACACTATGTTCACAATAATTCACTTTATCACTGATTAAATATTTAGGCCTGTACCTGTGTTATTTTAGAATCACTGATATAGTCTTATAGTTTTTGAATTACATTGAATTTTCATATATTATTTTACTTTCATTTTAGTTAGTTTTAATATTTTTGTTTTAATTCTTATAAATAATTTAGATTTAGCAGTTTTAGCTAATTTAGTTTTATTTATTTTTTTACTTCAAGTTAAACAAAAATGAGATAATGTTCAAATGTAATTTTTTTGTGGTTTTAGTTTTAGTTCCTTATAATAACCCTGACCTGTAATTATGGACATATTTCAGGAACTCTGATGAGGACACCACATAACCCGACAACTAAAGTCACAACAAACCAAAAGGGAAGTCACAGTCATGAATCATGTGATCTGATATGAGCACACAGCCCACGACACAACCTAAAAAAACAGTATACGCTGCACGTTGACAAATCCCACAGGTTTTTTTAAACACAGTAAAACACCATTCAACTGGTACAAAAACAGCAAACTAATTACATTCCTGACAGGATAACAGATATAAACAGTTACAAGCAAGACTGAAACCTACAGCGGGTGGGTTTTTATTAATACAATAACCTCATATGAGTTCACATCAGGCCTTACAAAAATAATACAAAAGCATGAGGCTCAAATACAAAAGACCTGCCTCACATTATTTCAGCAGGCAAAATATCAACACACGACACAATGAAAGGACAAAAACACGCTACCACACACACGTCTCAGAAGTCAGAATACACTTGACTGAATTTTCTCATAATTCTAAAAACATTTCTTGTACTTGAAATGCATTAAATTCATTTTGTAGGTAAAAGTAAACTATGTATAAACTATTTTTACAAAACTGAAAATGATTTTAGGTTTGTATTATATTTTATATATTCAGAATTTTTATTTCTTAAAAAAAAAAGTCATGTTTTATTTTTTTGTTATTTTATGTTATTGTATTTTTTGCTATTTTATTCGATTTTATTTAATTTTATACATCCACCTGATCAGCACCGCCTTAATGCTTGCATGAAATGTTTGTCTTATTTGGCATGTTGCCTTGGCAAATAGCTGAAATAAAAAGTTTTTTATATTTTATTTCATTTAGTTTAAAATGTATCCCTTTTTTTCTCACCGTCCCACTCCATACAGGCCATGTATCGACAGAGTAAACCTGGCCCACTCTTACGAAAATCACCGAACAGTCCCAACTACAGACTGGTGATCGTTGTATGACCCGGACAGCCAGCTGTTCGTGGGTCAATAGGACACTCCACTGTGTCAGGATAGCGGGCACGTTTTTCCATGTAGGCGAGAATAGATGGCTGTGAAATATCATAACAGAGGGCCAGTACATCCGCTGTACTGAACGGTCACTAAAGGTGCTTCCTGGAAAGTGTCACGAGAAATGTTTTCCCAACGAACCCACACTTGTCGCTGCAGTCAGGGGCGTTTTTTGAATGTTACATTTGTCTTCTATGCAATGCTTACGTCCATTTCATGAATTGGAAAGTTTCCGAGCACATAGCTACTATGCATATGCATCTAGATATCTCTATATATATGTATACGTATATTCCTTTGATATAGATAGATTAGATATATAACTGTTAGCTTTTTGTAAATGACAGTAGGCGCAAAAATACCCACACAATCTCATGTCTTAAAAACAGTCTTCCTGTACAGTATAATATATAATAGAGGTCAACAGCTCTGTCTTAGCCTTGCAGCAGTGTCTTTGCATATTTATGAGCGGTGGACTAAGAGGTCTCATGTGTTTGACAGTTTGGAGGGAAAGCAGGGAATGCGTACCCAGATGTCAATGGCTTAACTGTTTCATCGAGACTACATGAATCCACTCTGAATCTTAAAGCAGACGGAGATTGCAGGATGGTTTCTGGGTATTTGCATATGTATAATGCTAGACACCAGAAAGCAGCTCATCCGGTAGGAAAATCTCTGGAGATTTCCAAGTGAAAACATTTATCCTGCTGTTCTGACTTTTGACAAAGGGTTATATTTTACACTGATTCTGAGCAATCACATTAAGTATCGTGGGTGGTACCATAGTTTAGTGAAGGTAATACAAGCTACTTTAAGTACAGTGCAATAATATTGATAAAACCAAACTAAGTAGTAGTTTTTTGTACCAAGACTCACTAATACTGCTGATCGTACCTGGCCGCCGTAACAGTGGCGATGGTCTGTGCCCAGGCTGTGAGGGTGATGCAGCGTCCAATAAGTGCAGATCAAGTGGGGCCTGAACGCTCTCCCCTGTCGCCATCAGGCCCAACCACAGAAGATCGACCGCGTGCCGGACAAGACGTGCCATACTGTTCTGAGAAAGAGAAAGTCGAGGAATTGAGTTGATGACAATCTAAGACTAAGTTCTGGTGAGTTAACATCTCAGTTATCACTGAGCCCCCACAAAATAGATTTATCAATTTTTAATCAAATTAATTATCATTATTCATATTATCTTAATCCACATCTATTATTTATTACTTTTTTTTGGGGGCAGTGAAATTTTGGGGTGTATTTTAGATTATAATTTAGATATATATATTATAATATATATATTAATGATATATATATATATATATATAATGACAATCCACTTTTTGTGCCGTTTATAAATGATTATATATATATATATATACTATATATGTATTTCAATTTATTAAAACGCAACACATTAAATTCTTTTAGAATTCACAATGGTAACATCTGCAGAGTTTAGCATCTACCCAAAAGCAGATTTACCATGTATGCCGTCATTTTGTTGGGTTAATTGAAAAGAGACAAAGGAGAGCTCTGTACATTCATCGAGATGGTCCCTTATTAAATTCCACCTGATAATTTGAGGGGAAAGCACAATTCAAACAAACCGCAATGAAAGGCTGATGATATATCAAACATAAAATAATGAAGCAGGTGGCAATAAAGAGACAAAGTGGTGATAGAAAAAAAAAAATGTATTAGTGCCTGAAGCAGTTAAAAGGAAAAGATAAGAGCTCATTTGTTGTGTTTTTCCTGAGCCTTTTCGATGTCCTAATGAGAAAAATCTATATTAAAACATAAGAGCCTCCTTCACTGAAATATCCAATTTAATTTACTGAGATAAGGACACGGAAGACTATTTGCTAAATAAGCTTTACTGAGGAGACCTAAGTTCATCTGTAGATGATCAAAATGTACAATAATCCTGGGGTTCTTTTAGTTGATAAACTGTTAGACAGAGAGGCTTTTGTATCCTTTACCATCCTCTCTGTATCCCTTTCTTTCTGGCACTCTTCTGAATCTTTCTTGTTTTCTCAGTGCAGTGGGCTCAAGGGTCCCACAGAAGCAGAATTGTGCAGCACCCACCTGCTCTAACCGTGACCCACTTTGACAGTTTGTAAGGAGTCAAATCCAGATCTCATATCGGCTCTAAATCATGTGTTCAACACGGTTGCCTAGTTCTCATGAGTTTCTAAAGGTCTTCCGAAACACAAATTTCTTCTTCTCTTTTGTGAGATACAACAGACCTTTCTTTAAATAGATATTACTACTTTATCTGATGTTTTTTCTGTCTTAAGGCAGAGTAATAGATGCAGTAAATAAAAAAATAATACACTGAATTAAATCTCGAGTGATTTGTTAAAACTAAAAATGTACTGTGAAATTAAATATTATGCAATACCCTTTCAAAATACAATTGAATAATTAATACTCATAATTAATACAAATGTTAAGTACATAATTAAAACGATTAAAACAATGCAATGCAATATAAAAAAAAACATATTACAATGAATATAATAATAACAATAATACCTTTTATTTTAAAAAATGCAAAAGGGGTGGTGTATGCAATAAAATATTTAATACTAATAATTAATACTTTATACATTAATTAAACATTAGAACAATGTAATGTAAAATACCCAAAATATTAAAACTACTATAATAATATAATTCTTAATATAACACAAGTGGTGGGTGTATGCCGTGAATACAGCAAATGATGGGTATTAAAAGATAAACAAGTTTTGTGGGTGGTGATTCTGTGTGGGACTCATCATACGTAATGTGAAATGCTTTGAGATTTCTGAGATTAGAGTGATAACTGGCAAGTGAAGGTAATGAGGTCAAACATCTAATGTACAGGTGAGCGTGACTGACAGCAGCACTGTGACATGCTGTTTAATGAGTTTTACAATGAGACGTGACAGCTGAATCCGTAGCCCTGATGTGAAACTTACTGCGAAACTGTCATTTTTCTGGACAGTGTGAGAGGAGAAGCAGAACAGACTAATATTAGACAACAGCAGCAGCATTAGTAATTAACACACTCCACTCTCGCTTAACACAGCCGAGAGCTTAGAAACACCCTCCGTTCACAGGGGCTTTGATATCAGAAAAGGAAAAAATAGCTTAACATGGATAAAGCACTAAACACACAGACAAGGAAGCCTAAACAAAATCCAATTACAAATCAGGGGGTTCAAAATGTGACAACTGAACTTTTAAAGTTCAATTCCAAGTATAAAAACAGCTTTAATTTCATGCACATTCTTTTCACAAACATGTTATTTAAAAGAATAGAGCTCAACAGTGACCTCTCATTATTTTCTCAATTGATTTTCCATGGAGATTTTAAAAAATTGTTCAATAGAGTTCTTCTGAACTAAACCAGCCTGCAAAAATTGTATTTTCATAGAAATTCAGTTTTTTATGCCATAATGGATACAACATCCTATATTATCCAAATATAGGTAAATAGTTAGAAATTCTGTTTCAAAGTTGTAAACAAAGCAAAAGAATACTGCAGTACGTTTTACAAGAAAATAAAAATGTCATGTTTAATTCAACGTTACTTGCCATTTCTTTGTAATTATTTGAAATTTTTCAAAGCTTATTTTTTTCAGTGTAGCTAAGTTATCTATTTCACTACAAACACCTGTATTCATGAAAACAGTACTAATTTGACAGGTGATCTTTAATGAGTTTTGTATTTTGAATACAATCCATCTAAAAACTACGCTGTCAAACGATTAATCGCATTTAACGCATCCAAAATAAAGTTTATTTACAAATATATGTGGTACCTATTATCTTAGTATGATTATAAATACCAACCCCTGCACTTGATTTTTCAGAAAATTTTGCTTTTATATGTAAATATGTTATATAAGATAAGAGTACACATGTAAATAGTTTCAAATTATATACTGTAGGTGGGTGTATTTATATATACGACTCATAATTAAGACAGTACATATACATATATAACGTAAACAAAAAACGTATTTTGGATGCGATTAATCGCGGTTAATCTTTTGACAGCACTACTAAAAATCAATTCATTTTTACTTTTTGAACCAAACTATTGAGCTCTATGGCACCCACTTATTCATGCATATTTGTGATTAGACTACACAATCAACCAATCAGCATCCTCGTCACTCACCCTGAGCTCCACCCACTTGTCCAGCATTCTTTTGTCATTGAATTCACAGAGCAGCCCAGAGGAAGTGATGCAGAAGGTGCTGTTCGCCTTCCGGCCCTTTCCACAGGCCACATCGCTAAAGAAGTTATTCCGCAGCTCTCCAAGAAGACCAGAGCGGCCCAATAATGGTACTGTAGCGTTCACCTGTGAGAGATGACATTTATGAGGCTTTCACCTAAGACCTGGATCATATTTAGCACTGTGTGAATGGACTGGGAGTTCATGTGACATGACATTTTCAGCTGTGGTCAGGCTTGACATCTGTGGTGATGGTAAGTGAGAGTTAGAGACGGAAAGCCAGCCAAAAAGAGCTGTATTTGGTAGAGATAAGGCTAGCTGTCATCCGCCATGTTAGCATCGTGTACCTTGGATGACTTGGTGTGGTCAAGATACCAGAACTTCACGTGTCTATTCCCAGCTGTAACAAAGTACGAGCTGTCAGCTGAGAAAGACACAGCCGTCACTTTACTGGACACCTTGTTGGCGGCAATCACAACATTTTTCTGAAAGGACAAAAAGACAAATATTCAATCTATGACAATTTTTATACTATGATTTATGGATCTGTTTTTTATGTTATTAGGGTAAATTTATGGTAAACAGATTATGAGATGATGGAACATGCATTCCAGGAATATAAAAATTGCTGAATATTTACCTCTCTCTCAACCATCCAAGATTTAGGTAAATGTGGTTCCTTATCAAAACAGATTTGGAAACATTTTGCACTTCACTTGCGCACCAGTGGATCCTCTGCAGTGAAGGGGTGCCGTCAGAATGAGAGTCCAAACATCACAGTAATCCACAAGTAATTCACATGACTCCAGTTCATAAATTAACATCTTGTGTTTGTAAAAAACAAATCTAGGGCATTTTAATTTCTTTGCTTCTGGCCAAAGAGTCTATAATCTATAATAACGCTTCCTCCAGTGAAAAAGTCCATTCCGTTATCCTCTCACATCAAAATTCTCTGACATATTTGTTTAGAACTGTTTCGGACTGTTTTCATATGTAAACAGTGCTTGATATTTGAATATTTCTCTCCTGGTTCAGACGAGATGACTTTTTCACTTGAAAAAATATTCTGAATAGATGGATTTTTTTTACAAATACAATTACAAATACACAGTTTTTCGCTTTGCTAGAAGCTAATTGATGGAGCTGTATGGATTATTGTGATGTTTTACCAGCTGTTTGGACTCTCATTCTGACGGCACCTTTCACTTTCAGAGTATCCATTAGTTGAGCCAAGTGATTTGCTGTAATGCTAATATTTTCTCCAACACCGTTCAGATGAAGAAACAACTCTCCACATCTTGTAGGCCTGAGGGTGAGACGTTCATTTTCTGGCTGGAACTATTTCTTAAAATTCCTTTTTTTTCGCTTTAAGATATCTGTATGGTAATGTATATTCAGTAACACTTTACTTGAAGGGGTGTGCATAAGACTGACATGACACCTTTATAATCATGACATGACACATGTCATGAATATGAAGGAGGTTTTATGCATGTTTATGACAACTGCCATTAAGTGTCATTCGCTCAGTTATGTCATTTTTAATGCAAATATGACATTATTTGACATAACCCTACCCCTACCCTTACCCCTAAACATAGCCCATAACAAAGACATCTCAAATAATGTCATCTTTGCATTAAAATGACATAACTGAGCGAATTACACTTAATAACAGTTGTCATAAACATGCATAAAAAACATTCATATTCATGACATGTGTCATGTCATGATTATGTAGGTGTCATGTCATGATTATGAAGGTGTCATGTCAGTCTTATGCACACCCCTTCAAGTAAAGTGTAACCGTATATTCTTTACACTACAAATGTAGTGTTGCCTTGTGTTAACACCATTCCTTTTATGCATTGCAAACACTGCTATTACCTGCAGGAAAAGCCAATCTAGTTATCCAAACGGCATACATGAAACAATAAACTAAATGAAAGCCATCTTTCATGACTGTGTGAATATTGCTAGTCACCTTCCAGGCCCAGACGTTGACGATCATGTCGTGCTGGTATCCCACACTGATGATGTATTTACTATTGGGGGAGAAAGCCACACACGCCACGCCATATTTATGTTCGTGTAACTCTGCCACCTGTGTCCTCTCTGCCACATCCCAGACACGCACTGCCGGCATATGACCACTCTAGAGAGAGAGAGAGAAAGAGATTATGAGGGCCGTCAACATGCTTTACTCCAGACAATCTCAACACAAGAGCTATATCTACCACATTAAGAACCAAAAAAACTGTATGTTTAGAAACCTAACCCAACATATATAAATATTACATTACCATTCAAAAGTTTGGTGTCAGTAATATTCTTTTTTAATTAATACATTTATTCATCAAGGATGCATTCATCTGGTCACAGGTGACAATGAGGATGTTTATAATTGTATTAAAGTTTATACATACACTAAAAGTAAAAAGTTTGGGATCAGTAAGACTTGTAATGTTTTTACAGGAGTGTCTTCTGCTCGTCAAGGCTGCATATATTTGATCAAAATACAGTAAAAAAACCCTGAATCTGCAAAAGTGATTACAATAGAAATATTGTATTTTATATTTTATATCCTTTAAATATAATTTTATTTCTGTATGCAAAGCGGAGTTTCCGTCATCCCTTCCCTCCTGTCTATAGTGTCACAAAATCCTTCAGAAATCATTATAATATGCTGATGTTTTATTAGAATTATCAGTGTTGGCAACAGTTGTGCTTCCAAATATTTTTTTGGAAACTGTGATACTTTTTTTCAGGATTCTTGATGAATAAAATTAAAGAACAGCATTTGAAATATAAATCTTTTCTAACACTATAAATCTTTGCTATCCAATCACTTTAAACACATCCTTACTGAAATAAAGTTTTTAATTTCTGTAAAAAAAAAAAAAGAAGAAACATTTACTGACCCCAAACCTTTGAACTGTAGTGTATATTGTTAGAAAACATTTCTATTTTAAATAAACGCTGTTCATTTTTAACTCTTTATTCATCAAAGAATCCTGAAGTATCATGGTTTCAACAAAATATTAAGCACACAACAGTTTCCTCCAGCACTGATATAATTATAATTTCTGAAAATCATTTCTGAAGGATCATGTGACCTCACTAAGTACGCTACGGCAATTCACAGGAAAAATTAATGATTAAAAAAAATTTTTTATTTAAAGTATTCAAAAGAAAACAGTAATTCAAACTGTCCTAAGATTTCACAAAATTATATATATCTAATTTTGTTATTACATGCAGCCTTGGTGAGCATAAAAGACTTTTCAAAGATGAAAATAAAAAACTAATTAATTAATTCATAAAAAATGTGTATATGTTATATATATTATAGAAATGTCTTTTCCCTGGCCAGAAAAACACAATTTTGAATATCCCCTGATATTTTCATATTTTCTCTTGACTGTGGGAACCTTGGATTTATATTTTGATGTATTGCAAGCATGTATTCAAGAGCACCTTTCTATTTTGTGCAATGCTTAGCTTGTTTGTGCAACACATTAACAGATGTCGAGACAGGTCAGTTCAATCCCACGTTACACAACTCCAATCAAGACAGATCATGCACGATCATGCAAGATTCATTCTGATTAATCTTACACAACATCCTGCTTTAATACAGGACTGTGCTGCCGACATCTGATCAGCATTCAGCGCTGCAGGGGCTTCACAGTGAATATGTGGGGGTCAGAGGTCAAACCACAGTGAGCAGACATATGCTGATTCCAGACTGTTTCTGTCTCTTCCTTCGGGCACATTTTCTTTCTCTTCCTCCCTACATGCTCTTTTCCTTGCCCTTTCTTGGCACCCTCGCTTTTACCTTTTTATGACAGCAGACACAGTCTGTGTGCAGGTTGGCACGGTGCCGCCTGTTGCCATGGCAGCCAGTAAGCACAAACTCACATCACTTTCACATGCTGGAGTAAGAAACGCCTCACAAACGGAAAGGATTACTTTTTTGTCCAAACGCGCACACACACAAAATATACAACCGCATACACACATACAAAAATGTACAACCACACACACATAAACACACACATAAATCACCCGTCCACAGGATTTAGTGGATTAGAGAAGTAGACAGGATCTGTGCTCATGTTCAGTCTTGCAAACAAAGTCCAAACAGCTCTGGTCACTGTCCACACTACTGTTTCCATTCATTACTGTCATGCCAGCAGACCAGAAGTATGGACACTTCATCAATGCACATTATCCTTAAAGGGATAGTCCATTAAAAAAAATAAAATTAATAAAAAGAAATAAAAATACATAAATAACCATTTTCAAATTTAACCACCCTCATGTCAATTGCATGACTTTTTTTCTTCTGTGGAGCATAAAAAGATATTATGAACAATGTGTTTTTGTCCATAAAATAGAAGTCAATGGTCACCAAAACTGTTTGGTTATCAACATTCCTCAAAATATCTTCTTTTATGTTGCACAGAAGAAAGTAAGTCACAGAAAGTGAGTAAATTATGACAGAATGTTCATTTTTGGTGAACTTTCCTTTCAGACAAATAATAGGGATAACGGCAAGCATCACATTCCTCATTCAATACACTATAGATTTATTAGATTTAACAACAAATAAATTCCTAGAATTGCAACTCAAACAGATAATTTTGCCAAAGAAATTCTGCAAAACGAGCAGAACCACAAAGGTTGACTAAGTTACATAATTTTCATGATTTGATTAAATAAATGTTTAAAGGCCTGGAAAATTACACTTGAAATTCCATGATATTTAGATAATAGGGTAATAGGGAAACTTTTAACACTCTAGCTAGAAATTTGCTAAATTTCTACCAGCTTTTTTCTACTCGGATGACATTAAGTCTGTACATGAAGGGGGAAAAAATAAATAATAATAAAATAACTGGTATTATTAATCAAGCTGACCAAATGATCCAATCAAATCCTGATAGACAAAATCAGCTTCCATTCTACATTACTCCCTGCTAATATTTCAGATAATATAATAACAGATTACAGAATTAAAATGTAATACAAATTTATAATTTTAAATATTTTAATACTGTTATTTTTTTGTTTCAATCATGTAGTTTTATTTTGAAGGTTGCAATACTGTGTTTTATTTTAAGCCGGACATAACTTGCATGCTTCTGCATGATTTCTATACTGCAGTCAAAGCAATAAATCCCTTCTAATCCAAACGTTAGTGCTGCAGAGTTGCAGAAGGAAAGCAATAGTCACATTTGTCTGTACTTGACTCCACTGTGACAAGAGACAAATTACACTGATAGTTAGTCACTGCCCACAGGGATTTCAGAATTCAGGCCTGAAGGTGCAAGATAGAGAAATTAATTTTCATACAGCTCGCCTACATCAGCTTTATCCAAGTATGAGATACTTCTCCAGAGCTCCTGACTTCCTATTAGATCATGTGATGTAACCACAAAGCACAGCTATACTGAGGAATTGAGTACTCACCTCGCCCGTGACCACGTATTTGCCATCAGGAGAGAAGGAGACGGTAGTGATGGTTTTCCTGTGACAGAGTGGATGGAAGTATTTAGACAATGTTGAAGTGTATGCATCCTGCTAGTTGAGAGATGTCCTCTCCGTCTGGTCACCCATTGCTTACGATGATTATATGTTGAGCATCCCAACACTACAATATTTGTTCAACCAGTGGCATGAGTTTGGGACAGAACCATTTTGGGCTCCATAAAGAACCTTCCAATAAACCATTTTTAGTGTGGAGAACGTTTTAAATTTGAATTTAAAGAACCTTTTTTCCACTATAAAGAACCTTTTGTGCAATGGAAATGTTAGAGGTTCTCATGACCCATAGATGTAGATGCCAATAAAGCACCTTTATTTTTAAGAGTGTAGTACACTTGTGCAGCTAATGAGCCATAGGAGGTGACATTTATCCATGTTGCGCTTGGTTACAAAAGTATGAAAGTCTTACCTGGAGCTATTGAGGATATGATGCTGTTTGTTTTTCTTGGGGTTCAGTAGCACCACCACACATCTATAAAACGATAAAAGAAAGGGGTCGTTAAAATGCTATTTAGCAGACACTTTCCAATCCAAAACAACATAATTATCATTTAACTATGGTGACAGTCACTCCAAAGTCTTACTCAATGACAACCTTTAAGTTAGCAGTCCAGATCTTTGACCACACTAAGCCACAAGCCCTCAATTTTGCTATCTAAATCAAGGAGTGGCGTTTTCTACTTCCAAAATTAGACAAAAAAAAAGAGAAAATGCCCAAATCAGACTAATTTAAACATGATTATACCTGACTTTCCTGATTAACAATGCATCATATCCTGTGTCTGTTAATGTGTATTAGTAAGAGCAGTTACCATGATAGTACAATGGTATTCTTTAAAAGTAGGGATGCACCGAATATTCGGCAACCGAAATTATTCGGCCGAAAATAGAATAATTTTTTCGAATAAACAAAAAGACCAAATAAATTGTACCGAACAATGACGTGACATGATCAAATAGTGGCGCGCACTAATGCAGCAAACATGTCGACTGTGTGAAAGTATTTAAAACTATCAGAGAAAGACTTAGAAATCATTACAAGCACGAAGCACCGGCAGCGAGAGACTGTTTAGTGCTGCATGTCTCTGATGAGATGAAGAGGTGGCTGATGCTGGTGGTTAGTTACTGTATGATGATTGAAATCGCAAAATTACCTAAAACAATTAGTAAATAAACTGCAGTATGTTATATTTTCGAATGCACGCACGAATTGCATGTATTCTGACAGCGCTGCACGAGCTCGCGGCGCCAGGGTTCAAAGTCCAAAGTGTGAGGAAAGCTAAAACTGTTACTCGTCAGTTGCTCAGTAACATTTTTGTGATTTTTTTTTTTAAAGGCATGTGACAATGTGATACTGCGACAAACGTCTTCCCAAATTCGTAATGAGAATCATTTATAACTCTGCATGCTGTTCTCAACAAAAAGAAGCACCGAGATCTTCCTACGGGTTTCTGCCAAAATAAAAGCAGAGAAAAAAGCAACAACTCCATCAACATTCATAAATGATAGTGTTGTAATTTTACTGTCGTTCTGTAAAATAAAATAAAAAGTAAGACAATAATAATAATAATAATTACCCTATAACAGCTCTATTAATACATTTATTATAACATCACACATAGTGTTCAAATCGGGACCTGTAATTATTTCTAATGTTTTAAAAGAAGTATCTTATGACGTTGCTACAAAAATAATTATGTTGTGTATTTGGTGTAGTGCAATGTGTTTGTGGTTTAAGGTTAAAAAACACATTATTTTCGACATACTGTACATAATTGTTTCTGCTCTATGCCCGCCTTTCTGAAACGCGTCGATTTTTATAAATCTCATCGGTCTGAAAAAGCGAGGTGTCTGTGATTGGCCAGCTATCCAATGTGCTGTGATTGGCTGAAACCTCAAGCATGTGACGGAAATGTTATACCCCTCACCATACTGTTGATGCCGTCTCCCAGCAGGACAAGACAAAACCAAAAAAACCCATAACAAATGAGGCATTTGTTACATCCAGTGTGGACTCATTACTGATTATAATGACGTAGACTGGCTTTTTACACGTTGGTTTGCGTATAGCCTGCGTAAACCGTGCACCATGTCTGGAGAACGACAACACAAGTGCTACTCCTACACTGCTCAACTCGCGGTTTTTGAATCGTCATGTTCACTTCCTTTAAATAAAAAAACCTTCTAAACAGCTGTGAGTCAGAGCACCAGACTGTCTCTTGCAAGTTGGCATTGGCCCACTTATAAAACAGACACCGGCATTGTAGTTTACTCTCCCAGGATCAGGAAACAGTCTTTCATAAAATGTGCTGCACACATCTGATATTTGGGTTAAACTGTTCTGGAAAAGTGTTGTAAATAACTTACCCCAGTGATTTCGAGTCGTGTCCTCATTTTGGAACCAAACAAGTATTTTTTCGCTTTCACACCGAAACCACAGCCCTTCACGACATGGCAGCGGCGTGTAACAATACTACAGCGGAAGAAAAGTACGCTGCGTTCTTTTGCGTGAACATTTTGGCGCGTATGCAATCTCGCCACATAGTGACGTGATATGTGGGGGGCTTGTTAGAACGGCCGCTTTAGGTAGCGTGGCTGACCTTACTGGTTATAAAGAATATCTCTTTGGATTTGAGACTTAGTCTTTGCAACATTACAGATCTTATTTAAAGCGTTGTAACACTCCCAAAAACAAGGGAAATTTAAATCGCATCAAGTAATGACCCCGTTTAAAAGAGTCTCTTTCTGCTTTCACAAGGCTGCCTTTATTTGTCCCGGAAAAAAATACATGCGATTCAAGCTCAAAAATGGCCAAACAATATTATTTTACCAACTTTTTTAATTTTAAGTTAAATTGTGCTTTGTTTGTTATAGTGTCTGCTAGAATGTTAAAACATTTTTCAGTGTTAAGTAAATATTTTTAAAATTGTTGCTTTGTAATTGATTTTTTCTTTGAAAAACAAGACAAAAATTGTAAAAAGCACATTTTGGCTATTTAAATTTATGCAATGGTGAAAAAAAAATGGCAAAATAGGCCTACATGGGGGGAAAATGTGAAAAACCGTGTTCGGTATTCGGACTTCAGCCCAGTGTTTCATTTTGTTCAAGAATTTTCATTTCGGTGCATCCCCACTTTAAAGTACCTTGGAGTACTATGTACTGTAAAAAATATCATGGTTTTTGTTTCTGGTGAACATTCAGTACCATAATATGTTAAAGTGGTATCTGAAAAATCACTGTACTAGGGTACTGTCACAGTTTTCTTTTCTAGGTGTGTTTTTTGGGTTTTTTGTTGTATGGGTGCTCTGCAGTGTGTGACAGAGGCAAGTCTCCTCTTCTGTGTCTTTCATCTCTCAAATACAGGAACAATCTCAATACTTTTCAAAGAATGAAAAACACAAGCCCTTTACAGCCCTTTATCTGGAAGTATAGAGTTGGTCCTATAAAAACTGCCTGAGACAATGTCAGGCGGGGGAAATGACCTGCTGTATTGCAGACAGAACAGGAAAGCAGTCAGACAAACAGAATGCAGAGGAAATACGTCAATGACCACTGCAGAATCCTTCGTATTTGGTTCACTCATTTGGTCTGTAGTTCACTCAGAAAAATGATGACTAGTAAAAACTGCTAAAACACAAATTCTCCCAATTAAATAACATGCTGAAGTCCCTACTACCCGAAAAATGCTTAATACAGAACAGTAGCGTTAACCAGTTTTCATAAAACAAAACACAGCAAGCCCCTTCAGCTCAGTCCAGCAAACCATCTTATACTTAATCGCAATTAAACTAACTAAATATATAATTAAAGATATAATAAATAACATAGTTAGATTATAGAAGCTGAGCCTTAAAGGATAGTTCACCCAAAAATGAGAATTATGTAATTAATTACTCACCCTTTTGTCGTTTCAAACCCGTAAGACCTTCGATCATCTTCAGAACACAAATAAAGATATCTTTTTTTATAAATCTCTCCTACCCTCCATAACAGCAACACAACTGGAAACATGGAATTAAAAAATTCTTATTTGTGTTCCGAGATTAACGAAGGTTCTTACGGTTTTGGAACGACATGAGTTTGAGTAAATGATGACAGAATTTTTTTTTTTTGGGTGAACTGTCCCTTTAAATGGTTAGTTCACCCAAAAATTTTAATTTTGTCATTAATTACTCACCCTAGTGTTGTTCGAAACCCGTAAAACCTTTGTTCATCTTCGGAACACAATTTAAGATTTTTGATGAATTCTGAGCCCTCTGACCCTCCCATAGACAGCAAGGTACTGTAACTACCACGTTCAAGGTCCAGAAAAATACAGAGATGATCAACAAAGTAGTCCGTGTGACATCAGAGGTTCAACTATAAAGTTACGAAGCTACGAGAATACTATTTTTTGCGCAAAAGAAAACAAAAATAACAACTTTATTCCCCATTTCCTCTCTACTGCGTCCCTTGTGGCCACGCGTTCACGACAGTATTCGACGCTAGCGTGTGAGCGGCGCGACCCAGATCCGACGTAAGACCGTCATCACGCCAAATCCTGGTCGCGCCGTGCTGCCACACGCTCGCAGTCATAGTACTACAACACGTGAACCCCAGGGTGATTAAATTATGACAGAATTTTCATTTTTGTGAACGAACCCTTTAAGCAAATAGAAATAACCATAATTTGAATTATAAATAATCTATTTATAGCATAAATTATTACAGTTTTAAATAATATATATTGCTATGGTTTAAATTACAATATAATAAATAGTTTAGCATAAATAAAATATCCAAATAATGTAAATTTCTTATTAATTTTATTTATAATATATAACAATATATTTATTTAATTGATTATATATTTTAGCATAGAAATTTTAATATATAACATATGATAATCGATAGATGGCAGGATAAACATAGTAACCACAACAGCACCAACAGTAATCATAATATAGAATCATTAAAAACCCAACACAATTCATTATTATTATTATTACATATTTATTTTATTATAATTTAGTATCTTCTATACTATAAATTATGTAAATACAAATGAAAAAAAAAACTAATTCTTTATATATTTTTATATATATTACCATTTATACTTATATAATATATAATTATTGAGGTAAATCCATACATTTCTTAAGCATAAACTAAAATATTTTTATACTCTTTTCATATGCACAAAATTGTTTTTTAAAAAGTGCAAGGGTCAGACTCCCTGCTATGCAACTTCTTAGAGTTCAGGGTCCATGTTTTGACTGGCCTGCTGCACACGTTTGTAAGACTCGTGCAGTCAAACATGACAGATCATTAAAAGTTTCATTTGAGGTACTTAGTAGCACCTAAACAGGATATCCTCAAATCACACTTATATTCTGCCTTGATTTCAAATTCATATTACAAAAATTCTTACCAACAGAAATTCCACATGAATTTTGTGATTTTACATTTCATTAAAAAAAACATAAAAAAAAAAAAAACAGCTGACAGTTTTAAATGCCACTCAGGAAGCCCTTTCTTGTCTGAGTGGGGGTTATAAAACAGAAACCATTAATGTGCAAAGTGTACCAGGCTTTGTACAGATAATCAAACATCTGCATCTTCAGAGTAAAGGTCTCTTCCACTGGCTGAGATCCAGCTCTATATAGGTCAATTTAGACAACACACACACAAAGAGAACTGAGTGTACTGCTACTCTTTCTTCTGGTGTCAGTAGCAGAGATAAGTGAGACAAAGCCGCACAAGCGCTCTGTCTCCCCCGACCACAGGAAGAGCCCTGTTTGGAATCTGTCAAGTCAAAGCCTCCCTGTCGTCCAGCTCTGTGCTTTACGAGCACGTCTGAGAGAAGAGGGACAGAACTGATGACCTCATGCTTCAATAGCACATTACTCATGTCTCCATAAACCACTGACGCCAAAGACAGGGAAACCAGGGGAGGAGCGGACCTTCATTGTTGGCAAGTAATACCATTAATGGATCTCCTGCACTATATATAAGCCGAGCTGCTGATGGGATTGGCAGGCCTCGGATCAATGACTATGCAAGCCTACTCATCTCATTACAAAGATAAGCTGATATGAATCAGTGCACAGTCAGCAAATATGCCTGACCTTGTATTTACACATGTGACCGCCCACCACTCACTCATGAACCACACTCAGACCTTTCATTGACCTCAAAATATAGGCCTTTTCTTCCCAAAACAATCTGATTGGCTGTTTCTATAAAACTTCTGCACAGGTTTTATCAGTCTGGTGGGAAACAAAATTGCATTTACAAGGTACCAGGTTGTTCCAAAGAGCACTTCAGAGGAAGAACTACAGTAGATGAGGTTTGTTGCAACATTGAATCCTTGAAGAATTAGATATTTTGTTTAAGCAAGTAAATGGGAAATGTGTAAACTTTAGCTAATACATAAGGCATCAAAAGCTAACAATGTACAGCATTTTAACAATTAATCTAGTTTAATGTTAATTTCAACTAATGTCAATAGACAACATTTGATTTAAAATTATATTAGTAAATGTGGGAAATCAGGGTTATAGATAGTTAAAACTGAAACTAAAATTAAAAAAATAACTTAAAATAAATGTTAAATGCATAAATAATATAAACGTAGGTTAGGTTTAAATTGATGTTCAAAAAATATTTTATATTAACTCTAGGCATGCATATTAAAAAATAACTGCTAAAAATGATAAAAACACAACTATCAACTGATAGCTGAAATTTATATCAAAATTCAACAAAAACCGAACTATGAAAATAAAACTGGTTCAAAAATGGGACTAAAACCTATATATATTTCATGATACTAAAAGACACGGTTGAAATGAACTAGTGCTGTCAAATGATTAATCGGCATGCAAAATCGGTTTGTTTACCTAATAGATGTGTGTGTACCTATATTTATTGTTATATATAAATACCACCATGCATGTATCATGTAAGAAATATGTTAAAACTGGTTTAATATATTAAAATATTTAAATCTAATATAAATTATAGAATATAAATGTTACACTGTACATAAGTTTTCAGAAATATATATTGTATGTGTGTATATACATAATAAATATACACAGTACATATTTTATGTAAACAAAAACTTTTATTTTGGATGCGATTAATCGTTTGACAGCACTAAAATTAACATTAACTAAAATGAATAAATGTGGTTGAAGTATTGTTCATTGTTTAGTTTCGTTAACGAATGTTAACAAACAAAACCTCCGTGTTACCAATAAGCAAAATAGGCTATATTTATGAATTAACATTAATTTAGATTATTACTGTAAACATTGTTGTTCACTGTTAGTTCACACAAAAAACTTAATGTTAACAAATTTGATCTTATTTTAATGTGTAATCGGGCTATCTTTGAATAGCATATTTCTGCTTTGTTTGAAGTTTGTTCATGTAATCTTTGGGCAGATGGAAATTCAGAACCTTTTTTTAATGAGTTACTGGTTTTCTGCATTGTTGATCAATTATTGTGTTATAATGAGGTCAATTTCATATTTAGCTGTCGTAAATGTCACATAAATAAGCCTACAGCACCACTTCTTCACATACTCTCGTCAACAAGTTGAGCAGGATAGTGTTTTTCCACAACACTTGTCTTGTAAAACAAGGTTACACTAGTCGAGCCAGCAAATTAACCCTAATAAGAGAACATTGAATTTAATCAGCTAACACACCAAGTTATTGAATTGTGCCTAATAAAGTCTTGACATGTGATTCTGTTTTCAAAAATAAACCATAAAAGCACCCAAAGCAGTCTGTTTCAAAGAAATCAGAAAGGAATCTCTAAAAATAATTCAGTGCTTATGTTATGAGATGATGTAGGATAAACATCATTGATTGAGCTGTTATATAAACAAAAGCTTTTATTAGTGTTATTTTAGTACTATTAATAGTATGTAATAATATTTTGATTTAGCTTTTATTTTCAGTATTAATTTTACTTTTAGTTAGTTTTGTAAGTTTGTTATTTGCTTTGTCATTTTTTTTAATACAAGTGATTTATATTTAGCTTATTTTTTGTCAGATTTTTTTCTGGAGTCTGTTTTTTTTTTTTTTTTTTTTACATAATTTATTCCTAGTGTTTCAATCTTGTTTAAAAAACAAAGATTTAAATTTAATTACCAAAAATGCTGTTCTATTTAAGAATAACAACAATGAACAATTTGTTCATTCGGTCAGTCATTTGTACCTTAACCTAATTAGTCTGGTTTAAATTTGTACCTTAACCTGAAAACAATCAATGTATATCTTTGAGAGGATTCCCATTTTATTCAGTGTGCATCTAGATTAACTTTCCACACCACCAGAATCAACAACTTCAGCTAAAGCACTTTTTGTGTTACTCAATATTTTTTGTTGCAATAAAAGAAGCTTGATGTACACTCCGGCATTACAACACCAACTCTCCTCCAGATCTCTTCCAAGGAGCCTGTTCTCTCAGTATGGAAGAGAAATCTCTGTTTTGGGAAGATCATTGTAGGGTTGAACTGTAATAATAGGGCTGTTTCTCTCCGGTGAGCAGAGCTAGAAGAGAAATGAGGGCAGAACGCCCAAACACTCACAGATCTACTCGAGTATGACTGAAGATTGACCACGCAGAGCCAACGAGAAGATTCAAGTTACTTTTCACACAACATGAACACTTTCCCACAGAGTTATTCACAGCAGATTTTTCACTATACAGTTTCAGCCCAGAGCTAAATTCAAATTTCTATGAAGATTTTCTAAATTTTCATCAGAATTCCATGTGGTTTTGACCGATATCGTATGAATGTCACCATTTCAAACATGAGAACTTTATAAGAAAAGCTCTGCAATGAGGAAGTTTATCTGCATGAGATTCTGTGTAAAACAAGTTATCAAGTAATGACCAATGTGCTTCTTGCAGCCCGGAAAAAGCTGATCCAGCTCATTATCTTACCTAGCAGGGAATCGAATAAGCCAAGTGGAGTGCAGTAGTGCACAGATCGACCAAATGACTACATGCGCCAATGATTTTAGGCCACGAAAATTCTCTGTAATACAGTTCTCCATTTCATAAGCCATAACCATAGGCTACTATTACAAACAGATACAGTGGCATGACATTTATATTAGCAGCTTTTAAATGTAAAAGGCAAACTACATTAAAAAAAAGACAACATTCAAAGTTTGCTGTCAGGTTGGCATAAAGAATTTCACATTTAAAAAAAAAATGGCATAATAAAGAATGAGTTTCTTACAAACACGCAGCGTTTCACTTCACAAGACATTAACTGGTGGACGACTGGAGTGGTGTGAATTACTTGTGGATTATTGTGATGTTTTTGTCAGCTGTTTGGACTCTCATTTTGACAGCACCCATTCACTGCAGAGGATCCACTGGTGAGCAAGTGATGTAATGCTAGGTTTCTCCAAACGTATTCAGAATCAGATGAAGAAACAAACTCATCTATATCTTGGATGGCCTAAGGGGAAATGTTCTTTTTTTTTTTTTTGGTGAACTATTCCTTTAAAGGGGTCATATGATGCGATTTCATTTTTTCCTTTCTCTTTGGAGTGTTACAAGCTCTTGGTGCATAAAGAAGATCTGTAAATTTGCAAAGACTAAAGTCTCAAATCCAAAGAGATTCTTTATAAAAGTTAAGAGTCAGCCGCGCCTACCTAAAAAGGCTCGTTCGAACACGCCCCCACATGTCTCCCTCACTATGTGGGAAGATTTGCATAACGACGCCGCCGCCCAAATGTTCACATCAAGAAATACGGAAAAGCCGTAACTTTTAATTTTCTCACTTAAGTATGGTTGCCAGCGCACCCTTATTTGGTTGCCTTGCCCTTGCCACGCCCGTATTGTTGTGCCTGTTGCCGCAAAGTTAGCCAGCTGTATGTATTCACATTGACCCCAAAAAAAGAATTGCCACCACGGCTAGGCCAAACATGAAACAAAGCCCCCCCCCCCCCACCACAATTGTCCTGAAGATGAAGAACCAGCTGCGCTGATTTTCTTTGTGAAAGCGACAATACTATGTTGTTTGTCTTCCCAAAAGATGATGATATCTCCGCTTCGTCTGCCTGAGCTGATCCGTGCTGGGTGCGTAGGAATACATCAACTAAGGAGTAGTGCTGGGACTCGCCGGCACATTTTATGGAGGACTTTTTACTGATCCTGGGAGAGTAACGTTAGACTAAAAATGCCAGCAGTTCTGACTCACGCAAGTACGTTTTCTTTTTATTTATCATTATTTGCCACTGATGATTCAAAAACAAACGCGATTTTGGCAGTGTGGGTAAGCATCTTGTGTCTTGTCTTGTCTTTTCCTCTGATCACAAATTGCAGACATGGTTTTATGTTTACGCGGCACGATGCAATGCAATGTGTGAAAAGACAGTATAAGTCATTATAATGAGTAATTTATGTCCCCACTGGATGCAACAAACAAATGCCTCCTTTGTAATGGGTTTTAAAAAAAAATTGGGGGGGTTTTTTTGTTTTTGTGCGTCGTCGCTGCTTCGTTGCTTTGGTGCTGCTAGTTGCTACTGCAGCTCTTAATCCTGCTCATAGGAAAGAGAAAAGAACAAACCAGGCCAAGACAGGGGACATCAACAAAAAAGCATAGAGGTGAAGAGGAGCTAACATTTACCGTCTCACCTCTCAACGCTTGAGGTATTACAGCACCAATCTATCACAACGCACCTCTGGATGCTGGCCAATCAAGCACACCAAAAAATAAAAGAAAAAAAAAGGAAAAACCACAACACAAAAATACCACCCGCTTTTTACTTTATTCAGAACCGATGAGTTTGTAAACAAATCGGGGCCAATAGAGGAGAGAAAACCAATAACGTACAAGATATGAAACTGGATAAATACAATGCGTGTCATTTTTAACTATATCTATTTTTTAACTATTAACTACATTTTCTAACATTTAAAAAAATTAAAAAAAAAAATTAAAATAAAAAAATAAACAAAAATAAAAAAAAAAAAATTAAATTATTTTAAAAACCATGCATAAAAACCGAACAACACATTTCAATATTAATCAAATACACAAATAATATGTTATTATTAAGGGAGCATCATATGACCCCATTTAAGCAATGGTTTTTAGGAATTCAAATATTCTTAATTTTATTTATATTCCTTAAATTAGACAAATGAAAAGGAGTTTGTCGTTATCTATGACTTGGTGGGGCCCTTCTCTTTCATTGCAAATTTTTTTTTTTTAAAATATAAATTCACCACCATTTTGTTGTCTAATAACTCACCTACCAGACAAAGAAATCACAAAATATATGAAACGAAGCGTTACCGTACCCTAAGTTTAATAACTTAAAGGTGAGATATTTTGAATAAACTCGCTAATCCTAAGTACGAGCAAACAGCCATTGCGTACTGCATACTACTAGGTGTTGTGGGAAAATTAATGTTTTTCTCTTTGTGTATGTCACCTGAAATGCAACAAAGACATCACGCAGTAAAACAGAGAGCCTTTGAAGTCTTTAGGACAGATAATTTAATCAGGAAAGGCAGAGGGGTTAGTACTTTTGGCCTCATGGGTGTGAAGGCACACAAACACACAGTAAAAAAACAAATGATTAGAAAGAGCCTTTGAACTCTTCAGTGCAGGAAAGACAGGGGGGTTGTTGACCTCACAGATGTGAAGATAATAAAAGCCCAGGGGGGTTAGAAGGACCATTGTTTTTTTTTTCTGAATACAGCTAGGTGTGGTTTAAGGAAAACCTGCAAGAAGTGGGGGTGATAACAGTATAATAAGGCTGTCTGATTTCAGTGTGATTTCAGGTCTGTTGTGTTTCAGGGTAGCTTCTGAAACATTGTGAACATACCTCTTTAAGGAAAATAAACTTTTTTCCTTAAATATAATTTGATTCCTTGTCTCTTACTCTGTGATGCTATTTTGTTAGTAATTGTTTTTGCCACAACAATTTGGTGTCAGAAAGAGGGATCTCACGGCGGTTTCTTCTGGCCCCCTGGATTTGACGAAGTGATCATCTCAGAGCACCAAGCTCTGGTCTTACCTTGAAAATTGAGAGAGAAGAGCCAAAAATGCTTTCAGGGCCAGAGTGACTCGGCTGAGATCAGAAAGAACCCGGTGGCAGTAAAAGCATCTTGGGTAAGAGACTGTAAATTGTTTATTTTGTGTGGTGTAATTCGATATGACTGTGAGTGAACCATAGTGGCTGAGACTATCTTTTTGGTGCGAGCAGAGAAGGTTTTCGAGGGGTGAATTGTAACCTGAGGAAGTCAAGTCAATTTTATACCGAAAACTAGCTCGTAGGTGGTACGGAAGAGCCACAGCTGATTAGGTGAATTAGAATCAATCGAGCGCTGGAAAGCACTCACGAGAAGATTTTGAGTAAGCCGTAATTACAGAGCATTTTTTGCTAACCTTGGGGCTTGAACATTGCCGATTTGAGGTGACAAAAATCGGATCTCTGTTTTGAAGACTTTTAACGATTAATGTAATAGACTTACGTCAGAGGCAATATCCCCCCAAAAGAGATTAGAAATCAACCAATATGGGATCAACCAAACAAGTAAGCTAGCTAATTTTTAACAACCATTTTCTTTTCTTTTTCCGGGTTTCGGTCGGTCAAATGAAAAGAATTATATGATGGGCATGAGTTGTATGCTAGACATGAAAGGCGGATCAAAATATATCATATTTTTGTTCTCCTTTTCACTTTCCACCCCCTCCCTCTCCCTCCTCCTCCCTCCCCGAGAACGGAGGTACCAACTGAGTAAAGTAGAATACTGAATGTTGTGAGAGAGTCAGATTGAAAAGAACAATGCAAAAAAACACCGAATGGTTGTTGTATGTGTGGTTTTCGTCCATGTGTTGGAAAAGAATGTGAGGAAACTATAGGTTGTTGGTTCGAAGAAGTCTGAAAAGGACGAAAACGAAAGCAAATGCAGACAGAATTTGGCATGTAGGAATGAATGGCAAAAAGTGGAAAGAATGTTGTGAAAATCAGAACGAAACGCAAATGACTGCAGAAAGATTTGGCATGTAGGAATGAAATGAAAAAAGGTGGAAGAGAATGTGTGTGAGAAATCAGCTCCACCGGAGCAGAATGCTACTACGAAAGCAAATGCAGAAAGATTTGGCATGTAGAAATGAAATGAAAAAGGAGGAAGAGAATGTGTGTGAGAAATCAGCTCCACCGGAGCAGAATGCTACTAATGAAAAGTGTGCTTGTGTTTTCCAACATGCACCCGAAATCAGGTCAGCACCGCCGGCTTATAAACATCACTACATACTTAAACATCACTAACTAACCTATACCCCGTGGGCAGAGCTGACAAACGCCCTGAAACTGGGAAACCATGTCTCGACTGCTCTCCCGTTCCAAAGACCCAGGCCCAAAATGGCGCACAAGCAGCAGCACACGAGCAGAAGCACACGAGCAGAGCAGAAGCGAGATGAGCGCGAGCAGCGCAGTACGCAGCAGTGCATCATTTCTACAAGCGCAAGAACTTTCCATCACTGAGCACCATACCGCCAGTACATGCAGTCGTCGGTAAGGGAGGAAGAAGAAGGGTCCTCACGCTTCGCTGCCACTACAGCGAAGAAGAACATTTTGAAAAACACAGCGGCGGCTTGACAGAGCCTACGGACAGAGGAAACAAACCAAGTACGTGAGAAAGCCTTCTTTTGGGTTATTTTCTGAAAGGACTGAGACCAGAAATTTCAAGGGGAGCAAAGGCAAGTTATGTGGAGTGGAAGAACGGGCGCTTAACGTCAGCCTTGATGCACGCTATACACGCCGAAGACCAGATGCAGGAAAAGAAAGACAGAAAACCACTCACAATGGCGGTTGTGCAATGTGAACCAAACAAGCCTGCAACTCAACAAAAGGCAAGAGGAAGAGATGACGCAAGGAAATGGAGGTGCTATGTGTGTGCTACGAACGACCATGCTCTCAGAGACTGTACCAGATGCAGAGTGTGCAGGAGAGACGGGCATTGGAGCAGGGCGTGCCCGAATGTAAGGTCTGATTGAAACAAAAGAGACGGAGAGCAGGACGGAGGTGGTCCGGTTCGAGGAGGTCGGTGGCTGACTACGAGAAAGGGAAGTGAACATTTATTTCTAACACGCAAAACACGCACAAACACAAACACATACACTGATTTACTGTCTGCTATCTGCAATGAAGAATCTGCTTGCAAATCTTTGTGTGTTTTGAGCAATGTTGTGAATGATGAAGTTTTGAGCAGTGTTTCTGATGAATGTTTAAAAATGTACAAAAGCACAGGGTTTTCTCAAATGCCAAGATACCCAATGAATAGCGAGAGGGAGTATTAATGAACTTTTTGGGGGTCTTTTTTTTTTTGGTCGATTCCGGAGCGTGCCAGAGCACTTTACGACCATGTGACTTGCCATGTGTGCCGAAAATGACAGGAAAAGTGTTTGAAAGCACTTCTTCTTCGGCTTTCCAGGCCATTTGATCTCTGAAACATTTTACTTGAGGGCTTGTTACTGAGCCCTTAGAGTGTGAGACGGAGGGGGGGGGGAAGAACTCTAAAACACCACTAGTTTTCTCTCCTACTCTTCATTCTCTCTTTTCTCTGGTCGCCCAAATGTCTCGCGCCTCTAATGGCCAGAGATTTAATGTGTGAATTAAATTTGACCCTCAGTGCTGATTCCTATGGAATTTGCATTGAGGAAGCACCACAAATAACATGTTCTAAATTTGAGCCGCAGTGGGCTTACGGATGGCAGATAAAAGATGTTGATTGGGCAGAGATGATTTTGAAATTGGCTAAGGATCGAACAACACCAATCAACACAGAGTTTATGATGCCTGATAAAATGCATTGCACGTCACATGTCGTAGTAGAACGAGACTTAGAGTATGAAGAAACTTAGTTTGGTGGTGTGGAGAATGAAAGTGTGAAATTTGACAAGATTTTCTGAACAGAGAATGTGTGCGCGCTTTCTGCCAGTTTGAATGAACAATCAAACCAAATAGGTCTACCAAGGAGGTCGTCAACTGTACTGCACACACACAACTCGTCCCCGGGTGTCAGGCACTAATAAAAGAAGGAAGGGGGGGGGGGTTGCCCCAAACAACCGGCCCACTCAAAACCCTCACCCAGGTGACCCCCCAACAGAGCTTACAAAAAAAAACGACGTATCCGGAAGCAGGAGGGGCTACCAAAAGAACCAAACCACCAGACTAGAGCGCGAGTCACACAGATTGACCGATAGAAACGGCGGTGTGAGAACCCAGACTTAAGGGTGTCGCAGGAATGGTACGGGGGGGGAGTGACAAGTGGTGTGTCGAGGTTAGTGAAAAGGGGGTTTAGGCACGGGGTACGTGGCAGGAACATCTCGTGCCTAATTATGGCCATTTTTTGCCGCAGAGCCATGCTCTTTTAGGCCCTTCACGAGCACCTATCCACGCACAGGGAAAATGTGCTGAGGGGGGTCATGTGACAGACTTGTTTGGACAAGGGAGGCTGAGGAAGCATTTGATAACATGAAATTGCAACTGACTATGGCTCCAACGTTAGGCCTTCCTGTCATAAACTGCCCGTTTGTACAGATGGTCGATGAAAAGAATGGTTTTATGTCTTCTGTTCTCTTGCAGGCTCATGGTGACAGACTGCGACCTGTGGCTTATTTCTCAACTAAACTTGATGCTGTAGCTGCAGGACTTCCACACTGCCTGAGAGCAGTGGCAGCGGCCGAGCTAGCTGTGATGGCCTCAAGAGAATTTGTAGGCTACTCTGATTTGACTTTAATGGTTCCACACGCAGTCTCCATGATTTTGCAAGAGCAAAGAACGTCACATTTGTCTACAGCCCGATGGCTGAGGTATCATACAATTTTGTTGGACATGCCAAACATAACTGTGAAACGATGCACAATTTTGAATCCTACCCTGTCATGAAACTTTTTGAATCTGCACCCACCCTTCTGCCCACACCTAGTATGGCGAGGAACATCACTCACTGTTGTCTGTTGTCAAGCGGCTCGAACAGGTGTGACCACCACGTGGGGGGGGGTGGGGGTGGTGGGGGGGGGGGGGGGGGGGGGGGGGGGGGGGGTGTGGGTGTGGGGGGGGGGGGGTTGTTGGGTTTTTGGCACACCACGTCCAGAATTTAGACATAACCGCTGAATAATTGTTGGAAAAACCAACAATTTTATTTTTTTAATTTTCCCCACCCTTTGGGGGTTTTTTTGTTTTTTTTTTTTTATGTGGAGGGCCCTGCCTCGAAAGATCCACAAACAGGGCAGAATAAAGTGGGTTATGCTGTAACGACTGAATTTGAAACTCTGAAGTCTGACAAATTACCATCACACTATTCTGCGCAGGCAGCGGAACTGGTCGCGTTGACCGAAGCGTGTAAACTAATGACAGATAAATGTGTGACGATATACACAGACTCACGATACGCTTTCGGGGTCACGCATGACTTTGGGGCTTTGTGGAAGCACAGAAAATTTTTAAATCAGATGGGAGGCCGATACTAAACGCGTCTCTGGTATCGGACCTGCTCGAAGCTATTCTGTTACCAGACAAAATTGCGATTTGTAAATGCGCAGCGCATACTAATGATAAAAGTTTAATTTCAACAGGAAATGCCAGAGCTGATATGGCTGCGAAAGCAGCGGCAGCGGATCAGACTAAAGATAATAGTAAAAGCGCCACTTGCGCACAAGTTGACATTAATCTTGACATTTCTCCTTGTTTACAGAGCATGCAGTCTTTTTCCACAGGAGCTGAGAAAAACAACTGGAAAGCATCAGGCTGCAGCCTTGTTGATAGTGTGTGGAGATCCGTTGTTGGAACGCCCTGTTTACCCAAACATTTCTTTCAACATTATGCTAAGTTGACACATGGGCTAGACCATGTATCAAAAGGGGGAATGATTGCACAGATGAAAGAATTGTGGTTTACCAAGGGCTTCACAATATTCGCTGAGAATTTTTTGCAAAAGATATGTTATCTGTAATACACACAATGTGGCACGAGGCATCAAAACGCAGCTGGTATCCCAACCGGCCCCAGAAGGGCCGTTTGAGTACTTAATGATCGATTTCATTGAATTAACCCCTTGTGGGAAACAGAAATATTGTTTAGTGATGGTTGACATGTGGTCCAAATGGGTCGAGGCTTTCCCAACATCAAAACAAGACGCGGCAGCAGTAGCAAAGGCTCTGCTAACAGAGATTGTTCCGAGATGGGGAATCCCAAGAAAAATCAGTTCTGACAATGGAACACATTTTGTCAATGAGGCAATAAAACAGGTGGGTCAGTTCTTAGGAATTGATATGAGAACACATTGGGCCTATCACGCCGCCAGCGGAGGCGCTATAGAACGGGAAAATCAGACAGTAAGAACAAATTGGCAAAGTGTTGTGAGGAAACCGGTCTCTCATGGGTGAAAGCACTCCCAACCGTTTTAATGTACTTGAGAATGAGAAAGAGAGTCAAAACAAATTTAAGCCCATTCGAAATTCTCTTTGGTAGACCACCATTCATGGGAATAGAGGGGGGAAAACGCAGGCTTCCATCAACGGATGTGTGTGAAAATGAAATGTTGAATTACTGCAAAGAAATGTCTTGTCTGTTATCCAACATTTCTGTGCAGGTGAAAGCTGCCCAGAGGAAGGTTGCTGAGACGTTTCTGCATAAGATCAGGCCGGGGGATTACGTGGTAATTCGTGACCTGAGGAGGAAGAACTGGAAGGCGAAACGTTGGCGAGGGCCATTCCAAGTTTTGCTGATAACACACACGGTGGTGAAGGTCGGAGAGAGAGCTACGTGGGTGCATGCCAGCCACTGCAGGAGAGTTCCGCCCATATCGGAAGGGCAACAGGAGGAGGAGTCTCAGCAGCAACAACAACAACAAGTTCAACAAAAAAGCCCCAAGCATCAACCCACACACAAGTTTTTTTTTTTTTTTTCCGAGCAAGGTCCATTCAGGAGAGGTGGAAAGGCGTGGGGCAGAGTAAAACCATTTGTGCAGCCACAACCAGAGACATTGATCATTGCAAAGAGCTGAAATCACTAGACAAGATGGATCGTTCAAGACCATGGTACCCATTCAAACTGCCAGGAATGTGTGGACTTTGTAAGACTACATTCATTTTGACTTTGATATCAGTGACTTTTTGTTTGATAATTTTGTGCTTCATTGAGAGCTTGAAAGAATGGTCTGCGGAAAAACACACCAACTGGACTGAAACATCCGTGTTAAGCAGCATCATCAGACAACGTACAAAAAGAGACACATTCATGGAAGTGGAGCCGGTGAGAGGACTGTATGAAAACACCATCACAATAGAGGAGGGATCAAGTGTGACTTTCAAGTGCAACCCATTCCAGGAGAACTGTCTCGGGTGCGATGGACATACTGAGGAGTACGCACCTTTCTACATCTGCGAAAGCCCATGTAAATGGACCGACGTGAAAGCATACGCTTATAACTACAAGTCAGGATACGATGAAAGATTTCGGGTGCACGCTGAAGACAAACTAAGTAACAACAGGTATGGGATGAGAGTGGAATTGAAACATGCAACACGTGCTGACCAAGGCAGGTATTACTGTGCCCTGGACTTGACTGGGACTGACTGGTATGAGACAATAGACATTATGGTAGTCAAGGCAGCCAGACCATGGACCGCAACGACGATGACACCTTTCTTGTCACCTGTGTCACCTGAGGTCGAACAAGCTACTGAAGAGGAACTGGCCTGGATGGGGGATGGAGACACAAGCAAAGGTCAGGTAAATCCTGAAGTACAGAAAGCCATGATGAAATGCCAGGGGAACAAAGCCTGCGCGCTGGCAATACTGCAGAAAGAGGAACTGAAGATCAAAACGAGCTGCTGGATGTGTGTGCAAATGTCTCATGCCTGGAAAACTGTCCCTCTGACGGCAGCAACAGCCAACGAAACTAAGTGTCTTATTCCTCAACAAATGACTGATGTGCTAAAAAACTGTTGTGGACCTGGAGGAAGGAAGGACACCAACGAAACAGCCTGCTGACGACTGTGACCACATACAGCAATACAACAACACTGATATAGCAATTCCACCTTTGAGGGTAACATATGCCCAGGGTGATGTTTGTGTCTGTTTCAACAGACCGAGAATGTTAAAGACCGGATGGTCTGACTGCAGGATCAAAATCAACGTACAGGACGGAACAATGAGCAATTGTACAGCAATCATCAACAACAAAGAAATCAACTTCACATGTCCATTTCACAAACCGAACGAAAGTTCACCAGCCGTGGTGTGGGTGTGTGGTGACAGAGCTTATCACCGTTTGCCAAAAAAAGACTGGTCAGGTTGCTGTTATCCAGCTTTGATGAATGTGGGAACTTCTGTGTATTTACCAAGCAAAGTAGGTAAGAGGGAGAGACGAGACATTAAGATTTTGCCTGGGGCTTTGCCAAATCATTATGCGGGGTACACACTAACTGATCCGTGGACGACACCAGGAGCAAATGTAGGTTGGTCCATTTTCTTAGGGGTGGGTACAGCAGTAACGATTAACAAGATTAATGGGTTAGCATGGACGGTATTAGCAATGGCCAATAGCACAGAAAATGCTTTGACATTAATAAGTGATGAAATGAGGCAACTGAGGGACGCAGTCATTCAAAACCGTTTAGTTCTTGATATGCTTACGGCAGAAAGGGGCGGAGTGTGTAAGATGCTGGGGATATCTTGTTGTTTTAACATTCCTGATTACAGTGATAATATAACCAACATAATTGAACACATGAGAGAGGCCGTAAGAGAACCTGAGCGGACTGACAACCTGTGGGCCGAGTGGGTTATGTCTTTGTGGGGAGGATGGATGTACTGGATAATTCAAACTGTTCTGCCAATTGTAGTGATAGGAATTCTGATTCTGTTTTGTTTGCCATGCATTATGAGGTGTATTTCCAGCTCAGTACAGAGATTGGTCAGGGCTGGGACGCCCATACAAGCAGTAAAACTGACCAAAACGATAGATAGTGAATACAAATGTGATGATTATGAGAGTGACGAGAGTGATGACATTTACACAGAAATGTGAAGAATGATCAGGTATACGAAAGTCAGACATGAGGAGTATAACTGTGATGAAATGACTTGAAACAATTATAATCATGTATGAGTTTGCTTAGAATTAGAAACAAGCGTGTTTTTAAGTTGTTATAATCAAACCTAATGTTAATGAATCCAAATCGTTTATCAGAGAATGATAAAGAGGAGGAATTGTTGTGGGAAAATTAATGTTTTTCTCTTTGTGTATGTCACCTGAAATGCAACAAAGACATCACGCAGTAAAACAGAGAGCCTTTGAAGTCTTTAGGGCTTTAATTTAATCAGGAAAGACAGAGGGGTTAGTACTTTTGGCCTCACGGGTGTGAAGGCACACAAACACACAGTAAAAACAAATGATCAGAAAGAGCCTTTGAACTCTTCAGTGCAGGAAAGACAGGGGGGTTTTGACCTCACAGATGTGAAGATAATAAAAGCCCAGGGGGGTTAGAAGGACCATTGTTTTTTCTTTCTGAATACAGCTAGGTGTGGTTTAAGGAAAACCTGCAAGAAGTGGGGGATGATAACAGTATAATAAGGCTGTCTGTTTCCAGTGTGATTTCGGGTTTTGTTGTATTTCAGGGTAGCTGCTGAAACATGAACATACCTCTTTAAGGAAAATAAACTTATTTCCTTAAATATAATTTGATTCCTTGTCTCTTACTCTGGGGATGCTATTGTGTTAGTATTGTTTTTTTGCCACAACACCTAGCATTCTAGTTAAAAGTAGACTGCTACCAATGATTAGACAGATGCAACAGGTTCTTGTGTGCTGATTAAATATTTGAATCAGCATTACTATGTATGAACAGCATCAAGTGTGACGCATTACAGCGAGAGACTGTCCATTTATTTTAGAAGGACTTAAAACAAGCTCAAAGCTGTTGTATGCAGAAGCTAAAGATAACCAGATCTCAAACAGCTTGTGTTATGGTCTCTCAGGTTTCACAACTGTTCTGGGTGTAGACTGTTTCGTGTGTGTGTGTACAAGGGTTCAAGACAAGGCAGATCAAATGTTGTGGCCAGTAAATAAGGACAGTTGTAGCCTTGCTCCATCTGGTGAGTGGGATAAAACACAGACAGGTGGTGAGGGACACACACGACATCACTCCCCATCACAATCAAAGACTTCCAGGAGTATTGCTTTCCAAGACCGAGCCAAGCCGTAAGTCTGGCTATTAGCAGGACCTCCCCATTGATCCAGGCCTGTTCGCTGCTCTGCTCCAGACAGATGGTGACCAGGATGCCCTAATCCTGCGCGTCTGGGCCCAGCAGTCAGCATGCTTTCAGATGGCAGAAGATTATGCACTGTAGGGATGACCTGCTACTATGCTCATCTAAGCAACCCCCCCCCCCCCCTTTTTTTTTTTTTTCCCCCCCGCTTATTCTGTCCTGCCTGTTCCCTTAGCGCACCATAATAAGGATAAATAAAATAAATCAATAAATAATGCTTTCAAAAAGGTTTCTCAAAGACTGACTAAAAACTATCACTCTAACTTTTAAAAATGAAAATGACATTTTAAAAGAAAAAAAAATTATAATTAACATCGTTTTTGAAAGAAGTGTCTTATGATCATCAAGGCTGTATTTAATTGATCAAAAATAGTAAAAATAGTAACAGTAATTTGTGAAATATTACTATCATTGGTGTTCAGTTATCGATTCTTATTGGTGCTTAATTAATAAGGGTTTTGTCATTATCAATGTTAAAAAAAGTATTCTTTATCGAACAGAATTTATATTTTAACAGTATTATTTATTTGAAATGTAAATTGTTTTGTTATTTATTATACCATTATAACATTAAAATATCTTAAGGTCCCTTTGGTCACATGTCTTTGGCCCCCTTTTTGGAAGAAAAAAAAAAAAAAAGAAGTATTAATTAATTTTTTAAAACTACTTATCCAAAACTTCTGAATGGTAGTGCAACACAGTTTTTCACAAAAATATTAAGCAGCACTACTGTTTTCAACATTGTTAATAATAAGAATTATAATAAATGTTTCTTGAGCAGCAAATCAGCATATTAGAATAATTTTTGAAGGATCATGTGACATTGAAGTAATGATGCTGAAAATTCATAATATAATTCATATATATATATATATTATATATATATAGATATTCACATTCATTAACTTTATTTTTTATAAAAAAAAATGCAGTCTTGGTGAGCATAAGAAACTTCTTTCAAAAACATTTAAAAATAATCTTAATTAATCCAATTACATTAACGTAATTAATGACAGGTATATAATGTCAGTTTTGGACCGATAGACAGACCGATAGACCAATAGAGCTGGTGCATGCAAATATAAAATATACTTATGGTCTGTTTTCACTGTATAACGGTAAAAACAATTTTCATCTTAAGGTGTAATATATTCCTTCATTCTGTGGTAAACTTTTACATCAAACATTGCTTCTTTATATCTTGTTTAATTCGCAATTTGAGAAAATTTGTTTTGGTAAGAAACTGCCATTCAGGATCACAGCAACTTTTCTTTCTTTAAGTGACCATCATCTGTATGCAGTACATCACTAACCATGTACTTGTGGAAGCCAATGTTAGTAAATGATTCCACCAGCCCTGCAAATAGCATTCTCCTTCCGCAGTGACCTTCAAGTGAGTTAAACTGAGGCTTAGAGCATTGCATGACTCTCTGTGTGTGTGTGTGTGTGTGTGTGTGTGTGTGGTTTTGCATGTGATGCTTGCATTTGTGTATAAATATATGATTATATTACTTGTATAATATATCTCAGTACTATGCAGAGAAATTGATTTAAATTCAATTCAGATGAATTCAGCTCTCATCTAAACACTTTTACAAGTAGCCAACAGCATGAATAACTAATTTTCAATTATTGTCCACAAAGCCTTCTTCCAAGTACATGACAGCAGAGTCAGAATAAAAATGATACTTTTAATCTATCCTAATATGTTCTCCAGCATGAGTGGCTTCTACTTGTTTTGTATTCCCGCGGGTGTCTTTAGATTGCCCCGGGGGGGCCCCCCCCCCCGGGGGGGGGGGCCTTTTTTTTTTCCCTCTCCACTCTCAGAGCATGTGTGTGAGTGTGAGATGTCATTAGGAAGAGTGTGTGTGGAGCCGGAGAGCCTCACGAGTGCTGAATACTGCAATGCAGCAGAGAGAACGACCACACACACCACAGCAATGTTAAATCAACCTCTGTTCCTACAACCTTCCATACTTTTTTTTTCACCTCTCCCTTTCTCACTCTCCCCATAGTCCCCTTTTTTTCTTCTTCCCTTTTTCTTCTTCCCTTCCTTCCTCACATCCGTCATCCTCTTCTCTCTCATTTCTCCTCGTTACATTGGTATGTTCAGCTCTACTGACCCACTTTGCCGCAGCATGCAAGGGCGCGAGAGACTCTGACACACATTTTCATGCATCTTTGATCTCTGACACACATTTTCATGCATCTTTGATTAACACAGAGGGCCGTTTATTCATTATGCTCATATCTATTCTACAGTGACCGCCGCATTACACCAGAACTCATTCATCATTCAAATGGTCAAATACAGTTTGCTGATGTTCCTGCATGCAGAAATGGATAAATTAGCCAAGGGTGATTTATTATTATAAATGACCTTGTAGATCTGCAATAAATTACTCCGTTTACTTCAGTATGTGTGTTCCATACATAAATATGATTGTAATGCATGCAAGTCACTTGTTTTTTGCTTGTGCCTGCAAATACACTGCATTGAGAGCTATACTGTGAGATTTCAATGCATGCTAAAACACAACAGGTGCAATCATAACTTCCTCTGGATCTTACAAGAAAAATACTAAGAAATCAAAATGACATGTGTCACTCAGCTTTCATTGTCTGCATCTGGTTTATCCTGTTTTTCCTGGCTTTGCGGAAGACTCTGTCCTAAACCACACATAAACTATTCACCCTTCAGGATAGCAGTGACAGTATACTATACAACAATGCCTAATATGGAGTTTTAAAGTATTTCTCCTCAAGACAAAGAGTACAAACATTGTTAAACATTGTACGAATCATGACAGGGTGTTTGAAAAATGGTTCGCTCAATGGCATGTTTAGTCAATGTAAAATACAAAATGACACTATTTACTTTTTAAATACACTTTTCTGGTCTCACCCAAACCAATACTGAAGTATGTAATATATAAAGTTAATTAAGATTTGCTAATGTTATTAAAGTAATAAGATAATTTAATGTTTTTGAACAAAAAAAAGCTCTGCTCACCAAGTGTGCATTTACTTGATCAAAAATGCAGTAAACAGCAATATTGTGAAATTTGATTATAATTAAAGAACTGCTTCCCAATTTAATATATTTAAAATGTAATTTAGTCCGGATGGACAAAGCTAAATCTATTTATTCGAGCAAGACTGGAAAAAAAAAAAATATATATTTGTTGGTGCATGCAAATATAATATCATTTTGCATTCCTTATTCCCAATTATATATATTCTGTTTAAAATTAATAATTTTAATGCAAATGCAAAACAACAGGAAAAATTACTAAATAAATAAATTACTGACGGATGGTCAATTTACATCAAGACTGAAACAATTAATTTTAAAATAATAAAAACTAAAAGAAAAATTGTGGTATGGTGGCATTTATTAACAATCAAGCTTAGTGGCACCAAATATCTGTAGCTACAGCAGTTTTGCTTGGTGACCCAAATTTATATCTAATTGTAAAAAAAATATCTATCACGTGAATAAATAAATAAATTGTATTTATATGCACCTTTCACAGCCAACGGAGCACAAAGTGCTTTACAACTGATATCAGTAAAACAGTCAAATCAGACACTGCAATTGAACTATACAATAAAACATAAAACATCAAACAAATTGGATACAAAATATTGCAGAAATTTAAAGCAGCCTAACTATATGGTTAATTAAAAGCTTGTCCAAAGAGGTGGTCTGTAGGTGTTCTTTAAGACTCTACAGAGGCCAAGTTCTCTGTGTTGAGGGAGGATTTCCAGGCCTCGAGTAGGAGCCACAGCCAGACAAAGCACAATCAACCTGTTTGTCTTAAAGACGGGTCTAGATATGAGTCAAAGTGACCAAGTCAGCATAGCATCATAAGGACCCCCCTGACGACAGCGAGCCGTGGCAAGTAATAAATCTGAATATAGAGAGGGTGCGCCTGACCATGACAAGGCTCATAAGTAAGAACTAAATAATTTTAAACTGCACTCTAAAAGCGAATAGGAAGGCAACTGAAAGTCCTTAAGACCAGGAGTACGGGGACTTCTGCTGGAAACTAGTCAAAAAGCCTTGCAGCTTGCATTCATGTACAACTTGGAGCCGCTCAAGAGAAGATTTGTTCAAAGAAGTAACAGAATAGGCTGTGCAAGTAATCACATGCGAGTGTCTATGCGCATAAGACGTCAGTAAGCCGGGTCCCGGAATTAGTAGTAAATCTCCACTCACCTGCCTTTCAGATTGAGTCGCATCATACACAGAGCCATAGTGCACTGACACATAGGCAAATATCGTCGTTCATAATCGCAAATAATCGCACATCTTGATTATGAACGCGATATACGCCTACTGATTGCCGCCGACCGCCATGGAGGGAGGACGCTGTGTTTTGTTGTGACAGCGAAACTACTTTGTTTGGTTCCAAAAGAGTACACACTAGAAATCGTAATTAAGTGTATTTACAACACGTTCACAGAAAGTTCAAACCAAATAATGTGCAACGCGTTTTACGGAGGACGAGGAATGGTTTCCTGGGAGAGTAGCCTACAAGCACCAGTGTTCTGACAAATAAGCTGATCACAGCCTGCCACGTACGTTTCACCCTAAGGATGCCAATGATGATTCAACCGCTGAGTTTTGAGCAGTGTAGAGTACGCGCTTGTTGTTTGCGTTCTCCTGATCATAAATGCGAAAGGTTTATGTTTACGCGGGTGTGCAACGCATAAAAGAAAGATAATTAATATAATCAGTAATAGTCCACACTGATGCAAAAATGCCTCGTTTAATGGGTTTATTGGTTTTGTTTGTCGCATGGACACAGCGAATTACAATATGGTAAGGGGCGTAACATTTCCGTCACATGCTTGAGGTATTCGGCCAATCACAATGCACTGGATAGCTGGCCAATCAGCATGCACCTCGCTTTTCAGAACGATGAGCTTTGTAAAAAATCGACGTGTTTCAGAAAGGCATGGCATAGAGGAGAAACAATATGTACAGTATGTGGAAAATAATGGTGTTTTTTATACCGTAAACCGCATAAACACATTTCATTACACAAAAAAATTATGTTCTTTTTAACAACATCATATGAACCCTTTAATGGGATAGACAGTCTGCAAACAGACAGTATATGACTACGGACTAAACTAAATATATAACTGAATGTCATCGGCATAGCAATGATAAGATATTATTTTAAAACTGTTAATTATCTTGCCAAGAGGAAGCATATACAGGCTAAACAACAGAGGGCCGAGCACAGAGCCTTGTGGCACAACACAGTACAAAGGAACAGAATCTGACATATAAGATCCTATAGACCAGGGGTGGGCAAACTTGGCCCTTCCAGGCCCCTTTCCTTCAGAGTTTAGCTCCAACCCTAATCAAACACACCTGAACCAGCTAATCATTGTCTTCAAGACTACTAGAAGGCTACAGGCAGATGAGTTTTATCAGGGTTGGATCAAATCTCTGCAGGAAAGTGGCCTGGAAGGGCCAAGTTTGCCCATCACTGCTATAGACACAGAAAAACTCCTGTCATACAGATAGGAGGATAACCAATCCAAAGCCGACCCAGAAATGCCCACTAAGGAATACAATCTATTAATCAAAGTAAATAAAATACTGGCCAGCAAGTTTCCCCCATCTGATGAAAAATAAAATCAGCCCATCTGGTGAATATTCACCACAAAGCTGTAGCACATACTAAGATAATGCAGATGGAAATGTCTTGCGCAAATGTACTCATTTAGGTACAATTCATGAAAACAGGACAACTCCCAGAAGAAAGCCTAATCTTTAATTAATACACTACAGTCCAGATGGAGTTAACTACTCTTTTAGACCTGAAATAACATTCGTATTTCATTCGAATAATATTAATCCAAGATTTGCTTTAATCTCAGGTGCTTTGAATGCACTCTGACCTTCCATTGGTCTCAAGATCAGATGATAATCGAGGTCATAATCGGTTAAACCTGCAGGACAACACACTGCTGGGGAACATCTGCTTTGTGGAGGACTATAACTACAACAATGCAGACTTGGTTCCTTTCCATTTACAGTATATGCATTTAAATATAGGTGTACATGCACTCAGTTGAACTACAGCACCATAAACGTCAACCTCAGATAACCTCACATTTGTTTACAGCATCGGCACAGCATTCAAACAAGAAAAATGTATTTCACGGCCCTCGTAAAGAACCGGCTCGGTATCTCACAGACATGTGGGGTCTGTCAGTGGATCTGTGACAGCTGCATAAGCCTGCGCTAATTTTCCTACCTATAGCAAGCCAAGACATCTGCACCAAATGCTCGCTTGGCTTAATCAAACTGCTGACTTAGCATAGGGTGGAGTTTGTTATGGGAGCCATGTGAGCTTTAAAAATAAAAAGAACACTTCTACTTTCCTATACTGCAGTCAATAGATTGCAGATAGAAGTACAGTTTGTTCAATAGACTATGTAATAATGTCTTAAGGTTCTAGCCAGGTCACGTTTTATTAATTTTTTTAAACATGCATTTTCAATGTTTTATCAGCTTGTTTTCCAATGTGGTGATGGATACTAATGATACAATTATACTTATTCCAGAGATGGCTAAAATCAAAGCGAGAAAGACAAAATATGGTAAAAGTATCACATTCTTTGTCTTGAACCCACTAAAACTCTATAAAGTGAACTAAATCATTTCACAACAGTCTATGATGTAAAAGAAAACAACTGATTGTGGTCTTCCAGCTAGTGAATCAATCATTACCTCAACACAAATTCATAAATGTTGGTATTATAGATATACACTACTATTAAAAAGTTTGAGATTGGTAAGATTTTTCTTATGCTCACCAAGACTGCATTTATTTGATCAAAAATACAGTAATATTGTGAAATATTTTTACAATTTAAAATAACTGTTTTCTATTGTATTATCTTGTATACTATCTGTATATAGTTTTTAGCGTATAAACTTAAACTCCATTTTATTTAATGATTGAAACTTGAAAGAAATAAAGGTTTCAATGTCCTGAAGAGAAATACTGAAAAAGGTGTATGACATTTGATGACTTGATTAAAAAAAATACTCTGGAGGCCCGTGAGCAGGAGGATAATGACACTTTTTATACCACACAAACTGGACTGATAATCCTATTCAAACAAATGTTTCGCCATACCATGATGGCTCCAGTAATCGAAGAATACTTGTTATTGCCTATTGTGCATTCTGAAAAAAAAACATGGCAAGAGTAGAATAAGCAAGGTGTGTTCCATTATAAATCACTAAGACACGGTGCACTTTTTCCACAGTATAAAATACGACAAGGAATTTTATTCGGCTACGCCCTAATTCCAATCCATTTGGCCTGGCAAAAATATCCAACAATTAAGCTGCATCTGCTTGGTAGGAAAACCGAGCCAACACACGATATGACCAAAGTAGACTAAATCTTAGGAGTTTATAGGCCAGTCATGCAGCACAAGCAAAATCTCTTCAGATCTGCACTTCCTGTTTGTACCCACACCTTAACTTCATTCTGAGATCACTCATCTGTTATAGGACTCTATCCTCTCTTTTCTCTCTATGGTCTCTTTAGCCAATAGAAATTCCGCACTCGCTTACGCTGATAACAAGGATATTCATGTGATCACCAAACTCTGTCTTAGCAAGGGTTGCTACAAAAAGTACAACCTTATGGGAGACTACCTCCAAAATGAGACGACTCTCATCACCACACCAATATCGATAATCATTCAACTGGACTAATTTACGGGTCATTTAGGCGATGTTCACAAAAAATAGCTAAAAGCCGTCTAATTCGGTGTGAAACGAGTTACTCACCGGCTGGGTAGGAGACAGTCTGAACGTGGGTCCCCACGCCAAAGCACGAGTCCCAGCGGAAGTATTCCCAGGACTTTCTCCAAGGACTGTAGATACATGAAAAAAAAACGTTTCTATGGCAATACAAGATCATTACCCATAACAACAGCCTTAATGTCACAGGAAAATGAAATATCATTAATTTGCTTTACATCGTCACAGTTATGGAGATGTTGTGCGGAATAATAAATTATCTTGAATTAGTGAAACAATATAGTGAAATTTAAATTAAAGGGAATGTATATTTTAAATAAATAAAATCATCTAACGTTTACTTTAATAGCATATACAATACATATACTCAAAAACACACACACACTAACACACGACATAGAGAGAATCAAATAATGGACAACATATCTAAAAGATAAACTGACATATAGAAATAAAAATAAGTAAAAGATTGTAAAGATCTAAAACGCGCGAAATAGAAAATGTTGGTTACTATGAAGATACGATAGATATATTGATATAGAGATTAGATATGATACACACACACATAAAACACACCCACACACACACAGAGACTACACACACACACACACACACACAGCATATAATATATCTAGACACACACACACGACGACACAGTTAGATAGCTATAGGACATACACCCCAAACACACACACACACACATATGACACGCACACACATCAAACAGCACCACACACATCAGCTAGTGATATATAGGATGACAGTAAAGAATGAAAAATATAAAAATACGAAACTACTTATATACATTAAAAAAGACAGGATAAAACGATCTGTGTAAGAGTCGACAACTGCAATAGATAAAATAAAGGCGGTGTGAGACGATGATATAATATATGAGTATTATAGTTACACACATCACACCCACACTACACACGGACATTAGCACATCAATCACACACCCCCCCCAGGCTACGACATACATACATTATACTCACAGCACACACACTCACATACACTCTCTTAATATCGTGATAATACCTAAAGCAATTTAAAAATAGCTAAAAGATGTAAATTACATATTAGGACATTAATAAATAAGGTAAATATTTAAAGATGACTTCGAAAGATGAAATGTTTAGCTTGAGATGATTATATATATAGCAAACACACACACCACCACAGCACGTACATAGACACACACCTACATCCACACATACATTATACTACACACCACACACACACACATAAGGAGATATATATATATATATATAGAGTATAGTAGTATATATATATATACAAAAAGATTTAAAAATCATGCTAAAATATAAAATTTACATATATACAGTAAAATAAGTTAAAATATGTTTAAATATATAACTTAAATATAAAATGTTTGACTGCCGATTATATAAGATATATACACACACAAACACACACACACAATACTCACACACACCACACATATATTAATATATATATATAATATAGATATACATAAAATCTATTAAAAAATCTAAAAGATAAATTACAGATATAATTAAAATAAGGTTAAAATATTTTAAATAAGGAAAATTATATTAATTAAAATAACATTTACAAATATGAAATTATAATACAAAAGATTTAAAATATTCAAAGTAAATTAAACTATTTAATAACTAAAATTGGACATCTAATCAAAAAAAGCGAGAAATCACATAAAATGTACACAATTTCTTATGAAAAGAACCAAATACAGAAAAAAAACAGGAAAAAACAAACTTGTTGTGGCACATTCAGCCACTTAAATACTAGAGGAACTTTCTATTATTATATTAGTAATTACAAAGTCTATAACTGCATGTAAATTATGTGATAGAAAAATAGACATCTTTTTAGTCAGTATGAGATGAGCAATTCAGCTGGCAAATTATAGCAGCACAGCAAATTCACTTGGATGAAGACCTCTTGTAAAAATAGTTTATTAGACAAGACTTTGTTGTGTGTGACTTTAAATGCCCAGCGCACAGAACGACTGCAAAGTGGTGTTGTCATCTTAAATGGAAATTATGAGCTAGAAATTTTCCATGAGGCTTTGTTAAGTAGAGCTGAACTGCTCAAACTCAAGGCAACATGTTGAAGCACAAAACAAGCTTAAATATTAAATATAAAATGCACAAATCTGCAAACAGTAAGCAGGCTAGGTAATGTTTCAATAGCATTTCCATTATAGTGTCCTCGTTATAGTACAACTGCATAAGCACTGACTAATTTATAACATGCTTAAAATGCAATTATTTGGTAAAACAATTACACAAAGTTGTTACTATTGTAATTAAAGATTTACATATATGTATAAAATGAACACATGATAATGTCATACTATCATTCTAGCAAAACAATGAGGAATACACATGCACTACGTGTTTTCAGCATACCACATAAAAACCAGTTTGCTGAACATCTGCACCAGTCTTCAACATCTGATACCTTTATTCTATGCATTAAAACCTCTGCCAGATCACTTCTTCAAAGCAAGCATGGCCATATCCAAGCTGAGGACACTCTCTCACATCAATCATGGCCACTTTAAGTACAGGTCAACCGAGAAATGAAAGGAACAACACCTGGTTTATGGAAGTGGTCTCCTTTAAATCTGCCATCTTAGACCATTTCCTCACTGTATGGGTTTATAAGGACCCAAGTAGTCTTTCCATGCTGGTTTTTATCCCTCAAAAATACAGGTTTCAAGAAATCCATAAGCTGAAGTTAGCATTTGGACTTCAAATGCTATGTATGTACATTCATTATCCTACCGTAAGCTGAATGTAGACTACCACAATTTGTGCTGAACATGCCGATATAAAAACACTGTAATTGTGGTTGTTGCTTTGATTTATCATCTTTCCAAAGATGTTTTGACAGATATCCACTGTCTATTAGTGTCTCTGAGCGCTGGAACAACGGAAAAAGAGCTCGTTTTCAAATGCATGCTGTTTTTAAGCCATTTCTCGTTCAGCATCTCTAATGGGAATTTCAGAACCAACGGCTGTGTCATGCACTTTTCCAGAAACTTTCCTGCAATCGTTGCATGTCAGATCCTGGGAGAACAGCAAAGTCCTTAAGGCAGGAGTCAATGAACTGCACAGCACCTGGAGGAATGGCTTTGATTTTCATACAGTGTGTAAACCCTGGACAATAGAGCCCAGTCTAAGAGCTGAACTGATATTTAGTCTTACATAAAGCTCAGATCCCTTTGTCTGGATCCTGGACACTAGATACTCTTCATACGCTTTAGGCAAAGAGAGAGACAGATCTGCTCTTTTGTACGAAACAAAGGCACCTTGACAGAGTCTTCTGCATAGCCCTTAAATGGTAGTATGTACAAGATATTGTCTCTAGAGCAGTGATCATCACACACTCTGATAGTACCACTGACATTTTTAATGCATTCAATTTAATTGCAGAAGGTGTCTTTTCTGATGAATGTACTATTTAATTTTTCTTTTCTTGTCTTTTTAATATGATTGTATATGCAACCATTCAGTAACCATAAATATTTAAAATTGCTTATTAGCATTCTGGCACCACGATATGGCTTGGGTCCCTCCTTCATTGTAAGTCTACTGAACAAAATTTACCGCCAGCCAAGCGAAAAGCATAAATCTGATCAATTAGAGAGGTAATAGCACACCTCTCCTTTAAAGGAACAGTTGACATAAAATTGAACATTTGCTGAAATATTTTCACTCTAGGCCATCCAAAATGTAGAAGAGTTTGTTTTCTTCATTGGAACAGATTTGGAGAAATTTAACAATTAAAGTGAAAAGCTACATGTATGTAATAAACAATCCATCATTAGGACATTTTCAACCTCAAACTATTGCTTCTGATGAAAATATGGTCAAAATATAGAGTTCTCTATCCATAGAGAAATATGCACATTTTTGGGTGAACTAGCTATTGTTTTAATAATAAACTTTAATAATCCTTTAAAGTTTAATATGTGAGCTTGGGCATAAGTTGAGCAATAATACCAGTGATGCCTTAGCCAGCAGCACTATGAACGCCATAATATAGACTAGTAAAACATTCCATATAGACATGGATTTGGTTACTGAAAATGCATGTGCTAGTGTGAACAACAGTGTGTAATTTATGAGCAACAAATCATATGCAGCTGAGGTCTCAGAGTTATTCAAAGCATTCATTTCAGTTGCAAAACAGTCTCAACAATTATAAAGTCCTGTGTATGGAAGGGAAGTACAGTCATCCAAGGGCCTGCAGCAGTAAACAGGCAATCTGAACGGAATGCAACAGTCAGGGATGACTACTCTGACACAATAATAGTTACAGTTACAATAACAGTTGCATATATTCAAAGAATAAGAAATGCATCCCACACGTACGAGACGCGTGTATACAAAGTGTCACATTTGAAACAATGACGAGTTTAGAGTTTGAGGTGGACAATCTACAATTATCCACACTTATCTGAGAAAATACTATACCCTTGGATATGATTTGTGCATTATATTTTCACAACATGCACTTGGCCACTGCTTGATTTTTTAAATTATATTATATAATGAATAAAAGGTGCAATTAACCCTAATGCCCAAACTGAAAAGGCACCCAATATAATATAATATAATAAACTTACTGAGATAAACAAGAGACATGTGCTTAGGGTTTCTGAATATCGCAGTGCACATTTGTGCAATACATTTTCCCAGCAACATTACCAGTGTTTTAATGAATTCAGTGCCATTTATATTATTACATTACATTTTTATTGTACATTATATTTTCCCAGCATGCTGTTTACCAGGGCTTGAAATTATTTGTGACATGTGGCAAATATAGGTCAGTGAATTTTACAGTCTTCAGAGCCACAGTATGCCTTTGTAGAGTTTACATAAACCCTGGAAAGATTCTGACCTTGCATTAAACTGCAGAAACCCCAGCTATCCTGTAAGACCTTGCATTAAACTGCAGAAACCCCAGCTATCCTGTAAGACCTTGCATTAAACTGCAGAAACCCCAGCTATCCTGTAAGACCTTGCATTAAACTGCAGAAACCCCAGCTATACTGTAAGACCTTGCATTAAACTGCAGAAACCCCAGCTATACTGTAAGACCTTGCATTAAACTGCAGAAACCCCAGCTATACTGTAAGACCTTGCATTAAACTGCAGAAACCCCAGCTATACTGTAAGACCTTGCATTAAACTGCAGAAACCCCAGCTATACTGTAAGACCTTGCATTAAACTGCAGAAACCCCAGCTATACTGTAAGACCTTGCATTAAACTGCAGAAACCCCAGCTATCCTGTAAGACCTTGCATTAAACTGCAGAAACCCCAGCTATACTGTAAGACCTTGCATTAAACTGCAGAAAACCCAGCTATCCTGTAAGACCTTGCATTAAACTTCAGAAAATCCCAGCTATCCTGTAAGACCTTGCATTAAACTTCAGAAAATCCCAGCTATCCTGTAAGACCTTGCATTAAACTTCAGAAAATCCCAGCTATCCTGTAAGACCTTGCATTAAACTTCAGAAAATCCCAGCTATCCTGTAAGACCTTGCATTAAACTTCAGAAAATCCCAGCTATCCTGTAAGACCTTGCATTAAACTGCAGAAACCCCAGCTATCCAGTAAGACCTTGCATTAAACTGCAGAAAACCCAGCTATCCTGTAAGACCTTGCATTAAACTGCAGAAACCCCAGCTATACTGTAAGACCTTGCATTAAACTGCAGAAACCCCAGCTATACTGTAAGACCTTGCATTAAACTGCAGAAACCCCAGCTATACTGTAAGACCTTGCATTAAACTGCAGAAACCCCAGCTATACTGTAAGACCTTGCATTAAACTGCAGAAACCCCAGCTATCCTGTAAGACCTTGCATTATACTGCAGAAACCCCAGCTATCCTGTAAGACCTTGCATTAAACTGCAGAAACCCCAGCTATCCAGTAAGACCTTGCATTAAACTGCAGAAAACCCAGCTATCCTGTAAGACCTTGCATTAAACTTCAGAAAATCCCAGCTATCCTGTAAGACCTTGCATTAAACTGCAGAAAACCCCAGCTATCCTGTAAGACCTTGCATTAAACTGCAGAAAATCCCAGCTATCCTGTAAGACCTTGCATTAAACTGCAGAAACCCCAGCTATCCTGTAAGACCTTGCATTAAACTGCAGAAACCCCAGCTATCCTGTAAGACCTTGCATTAAACTGCAGAAACCCCAGCTATCCTGTAAGACCTTGCATTAAACTGCAGAAAACCCAGCTATCCTGTAAGACCTTGCATTAAACTGCAGAAAACCCAGCTATCCTGTAAGACCTTGCATTAAACTGCAGAAACCCCAGCTATCCTGTAAGACCTTGCATTAAACTTCAGAAAATCCCAGCTATCCTGTAAGACCTTGCATTAAACTTCAGAAAATCCCAGCTATCCTGTAAGACCTTGCATTAAACTTCAGAAAATCCCAGCTATCCTGTAAGACCTTGCATTAAACTTCAGAAAATCCCAGCTATCCTGTAAGACCTTGCATTAAACTTCAGAAAATCCCAGCTATCCTGTAAGACCTTGCATTAAACTTCAGAAAATCCCAGCTATCCTGTAAGACCTTGCATTAAACTTCAGAAAATCCCAGCTATCCTGTAAGACCTTGCATTAAACTTCAGAAAATCCCAGCTATCCTGTAAGACCTTGCATTAAACTTCAGAAAATCCCAGCTATCCTGTAAGACCTTGCATTAAACTTCAGAAAATCCCAGCTATCCTGTAAGACCTTGCATTAAACTTCAGAAAATCCCAGCTATCCTGTAAGACCTTGCATTAAACTTCAGAAAATCCCAGCTATCCTGTAAGACCTTGCATTAAACTGCAGAAAACCCCAGCTATCCTGTAAGACCTTGCATTAAACTGCAGAAACCCCAGCTATCCAGTAAGACCTTGCATTAAACTGCAGAAAACCCCAGCTATCCTGTAAGACCTTGCATTAAACTGCAGAAACCCCAGCTATCCTGTAAGACCTTGTATTAAACTGCAGAAAACCCCAGCTATCCTGTAAGACCTTGTATTAAACTGCAGAAAACCCCAGCTATCCTGTAAGACCTTGCATTATACTGCAGAAACCCCAGCTATCCTGTAAGACCTTGCATTAAACTGCAGAAAATCCCAGCTATCCTGTAAGACCTTGCATTAAACTGCAGAAAACCCCAGCTATCCTGTAAGACCTTGCATTAAACTGCAGAAAACCCAGCTATCCTGTAAGACCTTGCATTAAACTTCAGAAAATCCCAGCTATCCTGTAAGACCTTGCATTAAACTTCAGAAAATCCCAGCTATCCTGTAAGACCTTGCATTAAACTGCAGAAAACCCCAGCTATCCTGTAAGACCTTGCATTAAACTGCAGAAACCCCAGCTATCCTGTAAGACCTTGCATTAAACTGCAGAAACCCCAGCTATCCTGTAAGACCTTGCATTAAACTTCAGAAAATCCCAGCTATCCTGTAAGACCTTGCATTATACTGCAGAAACCCCAGCTATCCTGTAAGACCTTGCATTATACTGCAGAAACCCCAGCTATCCTGTAAGACCTTGCATTATACTGCAGAAACCCCAGCTATCCTGTAAGACCTTGCATTAAACTTCAGAAAATCCCAGCTATCCTGTAAGACCTTGCATTATACTGCAGAAACCCCAGCTATCCTGTAAGACCTTGCATTAAACTGCAGAAACCCCAGCTATCCTGTAAGACCTTGCATTAAACTGCAGAAAACCCCAGCTATCCTGTAAGACCTTGCATTAAACTGCAGAAACCCCAGCTATCCTGTAAGACCTTGCATTAAACTGCAGAAACCCCAGCTATCCTGTAAGACCTTGCATTAAACTGCAGAAAATCCCAGCTATCCTGTAAGACCTTGCATTAAACTTCAGAAAATCCCAGCTATCCTGTAAGACCTTGCATTAAACTTCAGAAAATCCCAGCTATCCTGTAAGACCTTGCATTAAACTTCAGAAAATCCCAGCTATCCTGTAAGACCTTGCATTAAACTTCAGAAAATCCCAGCTATCCTGTAAGACCTTGCATTAAACTTCAGAAAATCCCAGCTATCCTGTAAGACCTTGCATTAAACTGCAGAAAACCCCAGCTATCCTGTAAGACCTTGCATTAAACTGCAGAAACCCCAGCTATCCTGTAAGACCTTGCATTAAACTGCAGAAACCCCAGCTATCCTGTAAGGATGCATCTGCAGACACGTTACAGATTCCATACATGCTTCGTGTCACACAGTAGTGCACTGTACCTTATTACTGAGATTCTCTTTGTTGTTCCCAGCTTTACTTCTTCTCAGTTTGATGGAAGGCGTGCGGAGCAGATTTTTAATCCGACTTTTGATAGTTGTGTTTTCCACTGTCATCTTGATTCGGTGTGCTGTTGAGTCAATGTTTCCAGCAAACAAACGGCGGGGCAGCTGAAGCCCTTCGCTCTACAATCACAGTCGGTAATCAATTAAACGATACGCTTCTAAAACAAGCCATGATCTGTTCACAGCCTTGTATTTCATATAACGTTACTAAACCAGTCCACCGTCATCACAAGCCACTAACGGAGCTTTAAATCGCGTGCGGCAGTCCTGTCGGTGAGAGACGCGTTCCTCACTAGCGTCCATTTGTTCAAATGGGGCATGTTTCGTGTTTAGAGTCAGCAGTTTGACGGCGAGCCGGTCTGAAAGCTCCGCGAATCACCTCCAGCCGTGATACCTTCACCGGTGCGATGTGTGTATTTAAAAATTCTACTACTGTAAAGGCCAGGCTCATGAATATTAATTATGCAAGGCGACGGTTTTTTTCAGTCGGCGTTTCTGATTGGCTGAAAGGCTGACGTCTGGAGGCGGGCGGTAGGCAGCTGACCAATGAACGATTTCTGTTGTGGGGGAACGCTTGGCTCCTGAATATGAATGAAATGACGTGATTTGATACCCCTGGAAGGGTACGAATTGGTGCGTGCTACCCAACTTTTTGTTATTTCAGATAGATATGAAAAATTATATTGAGTTACTACTTGGGTTGAAAAACAGTAAAGCAAAACGCACTAGGTCTTTTTGTGAAGCTTTCTGTTATTTATATGATGATCTCATACCTGTTCTTTTTTGTTAGTATTTTGAACATATTCTTTATTTATTTTTACCTGTTATATTATATATAATACTGTATTTTTCTATTTCTTTTTTGTAGTTTAATTTGTCAGTACCTTTATATTATATGTTGGACATCAATAAAAAAAAATGTAATAGTAGTATACATTAAATACACACCACGCATGACTACTAGGTGGACTATACTGCACATATGGGCGGTTGTGTGATACAGCAGTTTCCTTAAGGTGTAGACAATTCGTTAACTCAAGGAAAAGTGTTTATTTTGATGTTTGCAGATATTAGGACTAATAGTAGAACTGAAAATTGTTGCCTTATTATATTAATTTCCCCAGTTGGAGATATAACTCAGTTTTGCAACTTGGTAGCTGGTTTAAGCTGGTCCAAGCTCAAATGTACCATCTTGGATCAGCAAACAAACCAGCTACCTGCTGGTCATAGCATCTACTGCATAAATGCCCTTTGCATTTTACAACAATGGTTCCAATGTAAACACTGCATGGTTGCAATTCTCCAGTCTAGACCCATGTCATTCTGTGATATCCATGTAGATTTCCATGCACATAAACTTTGTAATATACATTTTCCAAGTACTCTAATGGAAAGACAACAAGGAGATGTCATAAAAACAGGGGCATGATGGCTGACAAATAAAGATTTATGAAGAACAAATTCAGCCGGCTGTACCATTCAGACTGAAAATAGCAGTAATTGAATGACAAATGCAACTGCTTAAAATTCAACAGATTTATCACTTCATTCCCTAACCCTTTGTTGGTAAAAAGGGTTAAAAAGGTTACTAACACTGACAAATTAACATTTAGGCTATTTGTTGGACTGAATTATGGTTGGTGCATACCTATAATTTTATACAACAAGTCTGCCATCTAGTGATTACTTAGTTTTTTTTTTTCATTCAACCGTAAACTCAACCTGACTAGCACACAGTATATGGCCACCTTTACAGCAATTGAAATTTAGATAGAACTCAATTGACATTTGAAACAGGGAGTCAGACATACACAGATACAAGATGCACCGTTTATCTATAACAAACAACTATATCAGTAAAATCTTACATTAATGGTTACAATATAGGAAATTATACACACACAAAATCATGAAAACACAAGCACAAGAATATTAAAACATTAGATACATCAACTCACAATTGTGCAACTAGACAAGTGTGGGAGGTCTTTTAAAAGATCATTTTTTCATGTTTTTACTATATTGAGTTTTGCCCGTTCTGTCTTTGGAACCACCATGAAGTTGGATCACACTGAGCGGTTTCTCTGAAGGCCCTTCCAAATCTTGTTTCTTACCTACCTGTAAGACCTTTCTAACCCAGTTTGCCAACACAACCAGTTCACAGTGTCCTTGCTGCATGTGGAAAATTAAAGGATCAAGACATGCATTGAGACAGTACAGTATCTGGGAGGCTTCAGAGAGCAGGTTGACCACCCATGCAACCCAGCAAGCGTTTTTGCAGTGATCCAAACTGAAGAAAATGATACAGGCGATGATGTGAAGCAACTGCCCTGGCACCCAACAAACCAGGAAGTTGGCAATGAAAACCGCAATCAGCCAGATGCTCTTGTCCAGGCCTTGCATGTTGCCTGGGCCCCACTGTTGCCGTGACTGCTTCATCCGGGAAATGATCTTCACATAGGAGGGAATGATGAGGAGCAGTGGGACAGAAACCTGAATGGAGTAATAGGACAGATGATTGTAGGTTGCTTCAGTGGTCCTGAACCTGGAGATCACCACTGCTCCACACACATGGATGCCATCCTTCCTGACCCAGTAGAGAATGTTAGGATAACTGAAATAGATGAAGAGGCCGGTGATGGCCCAGAGTAGAACCGAAACCAGTGCGCTGTTCCGAGGGGTCCGGATCATCCGAGACTCCAGAGGGAAGACGATTGCAAGGAAGCGGTCGGTGCTGATGGCGCAGATGAACATGGTACTAGACGTCAACCCGCCAAAGTATAGGATTTTCACCACCACGCAGAGTGAATGGCCAATTTTCCAGTGGTAGTCAGAGCTAATGTAGACAGCCCAGGGTCCCATAGATGCCAGATAAGCAAGGTCACATAGAGCCAGGTTCAGTACACCTATGGACCCAATACTCCAAGGTTGAGATGGACGCAGGCAAGCCCACAGGCTCCAAAGGTTTCCAATTGTTCCAAGAATGGAAAGTGTGTAAAAGACAAGAGGTATGAAGTTGGAGGCGTACATGCGGTTGGAGGGACAGTCCATGTAGGGAACCAAAGGAAGGGCCAAATCACTGGGGTAGGTGCAGTTCCAAGCCCAATAAGAACGGTTGTTTACTGCCGACATTTCTTATGCTTGGTCTATTCTTTTTAAGAGAAAAGAGCTAAATTAGTAACCTACCTCTTGTAAATTATTATTCTTAGCTTCCCAGCACCACTTTGGTCTGGATGCTAAACTTAAGCGGAATTTCAGTCTCATCTCATTCAACACATTAAGCAAAATATGCATTAAAGAATGGATGGATCTTACCTTGAGAAAACTGAAAGAAGTTGGACTAGACCTATTTGTCAACTGCTGTATATGAGCCCTGATCCCTCCTTGAAATACATACGTATTTGCTCTTGGGAGTTACGTGCAAGGTAAAGACCATGAGTTGATAATTAACTGCTTCTGTAATTGTCTAAAGTCTCTACGCTTCTATTTTTTGTACAACTTGTTAATAGCGACCAACTGATGGGCTACATTTCCCAAAAGCACCTTAAGCTTAAGTATGTAATAGTGACCATATGGTTATTTTAAGATCGCTGGGATTTACTGATAACCATGTCCATTTAGCCAGTTTTGTTTCAATATCTTCCAACAACCTTGTTGGAGTAACAAACAAACTGTTGTCTTTATTTATGTGAAAAAATATGCTTTAGTGAGTAAAATATGCTTTATGAACTTAAGCATGTTCATTTACATATCACTTTTCATCATTACATTTTTGTATTATGTATTAAACAGCAGAATTTGCTCAACAGCTAATTGGCAAATGTAAAATTACATTCTAATAAAAACTATCTACAAAAAAACAACACATTTGAAGTCGAAGGAGCACATTTTAGACTAAGCCATGGTATAAAGAAGAATGAAAAGGACATCTTTTTAATCTTGTTTTTTTTTTTTAATCAACCAGAATGCCCCAAATCATGAATGTTAATGTACAATTTAACATTAACTTTTCACAGACTTGTGTACATTTTTATTGACTCAAAAAGACATTCATCTCTTTTACAAAGGTGAGGGAGCACTGATTTATAGCATATAAAAAAAATAAGTATTTAAACAGTTTGCAGACTAACAAAAAGGAATCAATTTTACATATATACAATAACCAAGAAAGGTTATATCAGCCAATATACAGACTTTTAACAAGCTAACTTTTACTAAATAAACCAGTGTAGCATTAAATATATACAAGAACATAAGCAGTGTGACTGCATCTCGTTTTATGTAGCTTTTAACATTTCTATGTAGTTTGTCTGTACCTGTTTTATCTAAATATAAAGCAAAACAATTGCATAGTGATGACTACATTTTAAGCTCAAACTGAAAGATCTCTTAAAGTTAACCGCCTCTCTTGATGTGTGACAATTGCGTTACAACACTAAAATGCTTCAGACATCGTAATTTATGTTGCTATTGAGGTGGGGAATATGAAAATAGGGGTTCACAACTAAAAAGCTCAAATGCAATAAACTTACTGCACTCAAACTTCACCTATTACTTGCAAAACAAACAAAAAGACATAAGAATTAAAACTGCAGTACTAACACATCAGAATAAACCTCAGAAGTGTCATTCTTTTATTCCCAAGCTCCTAATGCTATTGTAATAAGTTTACTATTCCCTAAGACAACAATCCTACGTCCCAATATGCATATAGAAGAACCTTTTGAAAGGCACTCAACATAAGATATAAAGTTTCGTGTATATAAGCTAGCTTTTCTGTAACAAGAACACAGACTGTTTGTACTGAATTTAGCATCTATTATTGCCTTAACATGCATTGATGTAATGAGTTTAATCAACAGTGGTGTAAGTTTCATCTAGATGCAAAGACAATGACATTTGCCTGATCTCATTAGCAGATACATTCAAGGGTGAAGTGGCCTTACTGTTAAAAGTCACTGGGCAAAATTATTTATTCCTTAAAAGGTCACCTGGAAAACAGCCCTAATGATCCCACAAAATCCCCATCGCAAACAATTATGATCAGCTTCACCTTCACTGTGCTAAGGGAGAAACAATCCTATGTTTAACGATCAAGTAAATGTTTTCTTTTTCTTTTATTTTTGAACTCCAATGGGAAAGAAAAACATGCTCCAATATGGAGGTTAGAATGAGTAAACGGCTTCTTTCACAACTATTGCCACAAAGAGTGGATACACAATTGCTAGCAAAACCAGTCAGATACCTTAATGGTCTAAAAAAAACAAAATAAAAAAAGTATCGAGTGTTTTCAAAAAAAAAAAAAAAAAAAAGGTGAATGAACCAAAACATCTTTGGATTTACCAGAGGCACAATAGGTGGTACCCACGGCAGCAGGACTTACACAGCAAACAAACAATAAATACATTTTTAAAAAATCCTATTTTGTACATAAACATGTTAAATGTGAGCAGCAGCTATACGTGATTCATAGATCGGTAGATCACATTTGAGGTCAATGAACGTCTTCCTCATTTGAGTCCGGTTTGAAAACTGGGGAGCCGGTAAACTTATTCACAACAGCATCTTGAGCCTTTAACCCAAGAGGAACCAGTTTAGGCATTGGCCGCCATGCCACACTGGTCCCTTCATTGGCTGACTGACCTGATGCAGCTTCACATGCAGCTTTCATGTGCAACAGAGGTGGTAGAGTAGGGGCATCACCTTTAACGCTGCACGCTGGGGCTTGTGGACTTTGAACATTTGTTGATGGTGCAACCCCAGATTCGGATGAAACCGAAGGTGAATCTGATCCAAAAATGACTTTGACCAAGTCATCCACTTTGGGTGGGATATCGATTTCATCTTTAGAGTCTGGAGACATTAGATCTTCATCCAGAGTTAGAAACAAGGGACTGAGAGCACGGTCATCATCCTGTTCTAGATCTGCCTGCTTGTCCGAACATGCCTGTACCTTGCCTGGCACAACAATTCTCTGATCTTCATCTTCGTTACTCAGCTGCTGGCTAAGGAGAACAAGTTCGTCTAACAAAGACAGTAGATTTTCATCCTCAGGATCACTGCTGTCATCCGGACCTTTCTTGTCCAGTCCTTCCTGGTTGGATGACGTAACAGATGCACTGTTCTCATCTCCTCCAACAGGTTGTTTGGGGACATCCTTGGATTGAGGCTCATCCACAACTGCCCTTTCCTCCAAATCTGGAATTTTAACATCTGAGGGGTACTGCTGATTTTCCACAGGTGCAGGGACAGATGTTGGCTGTGCCAGGACAACAGATGTATCTTCCACAACTTTCTGTGGTATTACCAGATTCTCCGCCGGTGGAACCAGAGAAATAACATTGGTGATATTTGGAAGGTTGGCGGAATCCACTGAAAATGAGGCATTGTAAATTAAAGAAATTATACCCATATGAATATCACTGAAGTATGGAAGCCCATTTCCACCACGAAATTGAAAAAAAAAGAAAAAAAAAAAGGTATTTGCGACTTTTTTCCTTAGAATTCTGAGAAAGTCAGAATAGCGAGATATAACTAGCAATTCTGAGTTATAAAGTCAGAATTGTGATATAAACTTGCAATTTCAAGTTACAAAGTCATAGCTAGTTTATATCTAGCAATTCTGACTTTTTTGCCACTCACAACTGAGTTTATATCTTGGCAATTGACTTCTCAAAAGAAAAAAAAAAAAAAAAAATCAGAAGACTGAGAATATAAACTCCATAAACGAGTCCAAAGTCCAATTCAGAGTGGAAAAAGACCAATTCTGACTTTATAACTCACAATTGCGCTATAGTCAGGATTTTGAGATATAAACTCGCAATTCTGACTTGATTTCTCAGAACTGTGGCTTTTGTTTCTCAGAATTGCAGGTTTATATCGAGCAAACAATGTCGTACGGAAAACTTATAAAAGTCATCACTGAAAATTGCAAGTTTACATCACGCAATTCTGAGGAAAAAATTCAAGAGTTGAGAGAAAGAAAAGTCAGAATTGTAAGAAAGTGTCACAATTACCTTTTATTTTTCATTAATTGGCAAAAACAGACTTGTAGTCAGCTTATGAAAAATTAATAATTTGATTCAATAAATATGACTATATCAGCCAAGGAAACTTACCTTGTGTGTTAATGTTAACAGGACTGTTTGTAATTTTGATGAACTGAGGCTGCAATAATGGAAGGGGATTTTCCACTCCAACCGGGTGAGATACTGAAGGAACTATGGACACAGATGCTACACCTAGTTAAAAAAAAAAGACCACAATGTTTGTTATCAACATCACTTACTTTATACATAACATTTTTAAAATCGTCTTTGACCTATTCAGACACACACCTGGTGTGGATGATTGCTGTGTCCCTACTGAGGTGATGCCAATTGGTTGAAGTGGGTTGTTTATGGTTATGATTTGATTGCATGGAACCATGGTATTCATCAGAGGGAATATTTGAGGTATACACACTAAACAAGAGACATCGAAAAGTGTGAACATCCAAAAACCCAGTTCGGTTCCAACCAAGTCCCAGTCGAACATGTCACCCTGTAACTGTGGCATCTCTAATGAGAATTTCTGGAAAGTTCATTTATTTCAGTAATTCAACTAAAAATTGTGAAACTCGTGTATTAAATAAGTACAATGCACACAGACTGAAGTAATTTTATAAGCTTATGGTTCTTTATAATTGTGACTTTTGGCCTCCACATTTAACAACAAAACCGCACCAATTCACTATCGCACAAATTAAAATAGTTCCTAGAACCAATAAAAACAATTTTTAAAAACAAATTTGTTTGTTAGTGAATTGTTGGCCTTCTGGAAAGTATGTTCATTTACTTTACATGTACTCAATACTTGTTAGGGGCTCATTTTGCTTTAATTACTTCCTCAATTCGGTGTGGCATGGAGGTGGTCAGTTTGTGGCGCTGCTGAGGTGGTTTGGAAGCCCAGGTTTTTTGACAGTGGCCTTCAGCTCATCTGCAATTTTTTTGGTCTCTTTTTTTTCCCATTTTCCTCTTGACAATACCCCATAGTATCTCTCATTGGGTTCAGGTCTGGTGATGAGGTTGCTGCCAGTCAGCACAACCAACACCATGGTCAGGTACCAACCTTTTGGGGCTTTTGGCAGTGTTGGTCAAGTGCAAACCAAATCCTGCTGGAAAATGAAATTAGCATTTTCAAAAAGCTGGTCAGCAGAAGGAAGCTTGAAGTGTTCCAAAATTTCTTGGTAAATGGGTGTAGTGACTTTGGTTTTCAAAAACACAATGGACCAACACCAGCAGATGACATTGCACCCAAAATCATCGCAGACTGTGGAAACTTAACTCTGGACTTCAAGCAATTTGGGCTATGAGTTTCTCCACCCTTCCTCCACACTCTAGGACCTTTGTTTCCAAATGAAATACAAAACTTTCATCTGAAAAGAGTACTTTGGACCACAGGGCAACAGTCCAGTTCTTCTCCTTATCCCAGGTAAGACGCCTCTTGACGTTGTCTGTGGTTCAGGAGTGGTTTAACAAGAGGAATATGACAACTGTAGCAAAATTCCTTGGCACGTCTGTGTGTGGTGTCTCTTGATGCCTTGACCCCAGCCTCAGTCCGTTCCTTGTGAAGTTCACTCAAATTTCTTGAATCGATTTTGCTTGACAATTCTCGTAAGGCTGCGGTTCTCTCTGTTGGTTGTCCATCTTTTTCTTCCACACTTTTTCCTAACACTCAACTTTCTGTTAACATGCTTATCCAGCACTCTGTGAACAGCCAGCTTCTATGGCAATTCATGTTTGTGGCTTACCAAATGTCGGCAGTCTAAATACCCTCTTCCCCATGAGTTGTGTAGCCAATAGGTGGAACCACACTGGACGGACCATTTTTAAAGGCTCAGGAAACCTTTGCAGGTTTTTTTGAGTTGATTAGCTGATTGGCATTGTCACCATATTCTAATTTGTTGAGAATTGAATTGGTGGGTTTTTGTTTAATGTGAGCCGAAATCATCACAATTAAAATAACCAAAGACTTAAACTACTTCATTCTGTGTGCATTGAATTTACAAAACACGAGTTTCACAATTTGAGTTAAATTAATGAAATAAATGAACTTTTCCACAACAACAGTTCTAAATTTGCCTAAATAGAGATGCACCTGTATGTAATAAAATTTTCTCTCTGACTAACCATTAGTTAAAAGAGGTTCTCCTTGTATCAACTGGGATGAAGCACGGGAGAGAATGTTTGGCCGAATTCTGTCGCGTGGTATTGAGGAATATTTTTTATAGAGGACATGGAGACACTAGACAGGTTTCTTTTGTGGACTGGAGTTAAAAGATGGCTGAGAAGGTTTAGATGTGCTACCTTTCTCTTTATCCTGAGTTTTAGGAGTGTTTTTGCTGCTATCGAGGTTTGCAGGTGATTCTGGTTTCGTGCAGATTTGGACCGCACTTTCAGTATTTTACAAACCAGGCTTATCAAATATTGTTTTTATACTCAATTCCATCGTTTTGTAGGGAGAATAGAAATGATGGGTTCGGGAACATCTTTCAATTTGTTCTGGTATGCTAAACCTTTCTGTTTACTTCCAAGATCAGCTAGTTTAGGTTTGGGCATTGCCTCATTCAGCTGGGACTTCATCTCTTTTGCTTTAGACTGGGTTTCCAGGGCTTTTTGTTTAGCAATAATTTCATTAAGCTTCTGGCTGATGGACTCTGTACTCTTGTCTGTGGACAAAAACAGATATACTATTTGTTAGCAAAACACAGATGTTCAAGCATTCGCATTATATCTTATAATATAAAAATATATCACAAATATGATGTTGCTGATCTGTTATAACAACTTGTGTGCAAGAAAAAAATGATTCCACAGTCTGAAGGACTGCCTTACCACACAATAGTGAAAGTGTCTGTAGGTAACGTTCTCTCTTAAATTGCAGTCTCTGTCTTTTTTTTACTAAGCGGTCATCCTGCTTAACCAGGGACTCAATCTCTTTCTGAGCCTTCAAAGTAAAAAAAAAAATGACATAACATAAACAATATTTTCAATGTGCTTACAAACATGAAATGAAGCAAAACCAACAACAAACCATTGTAAGGATTCTCATTTTGGAGGTTTCAAAATTTTTTGAAGGCTTTCCGAGTGTTGCCTGAAGTTTAAGAAAGCACTCTTTAAGTGTGCAGCGCCTTATTCTCTCCAGCCACACTCTCTGCACAAAGAGGTTTTATAACACAATGCATGAAATATATTACATGTTACAAAACAGAGAAAGGGTTGGATCAGTCATTTGAAAAAATGTATGTGTGAAACTGAGGATAAAACTTACCCTGACCTTCACCTCCAAACTTTCATTATGAATGTGCCTCCGGTTACTGCAAAACATTTAAAAGTAATGTAATTTTGTTGATTTTTGAGGACAGGAATTGGTTCATTTTCATAAGCAAAGCATCTATTTCCAGATGTGTTCGTAGTGTAGATGTGGACCAGGTCAAATAACAATAAAACATCAAAATAATGCAAACCACACTTCTACATAATCAGACGTTAATCAGGTGTGCATTACCTTAGATGTTGACTCCTCCTCAATGCAGATGTCCGAAATTTGGCAATACTGTTTTCCTCGGCAGACTCTTCAATGGTCTCAATATCAACCACCACCTCTGCAAAATCTTTCATCTCAGAGCCCAAACCATCTGTATCCAACATCCTCTCCACTTGATCAGAACCCTGGATAACAGGAAAAATAGAACTAGCCTGAACAAGCAATATAACAGTTTGTTGATATACATAAAATTATTCTGAAAAGGTGAAAAGAGTCAAAATTACAAAGCTCTTACACTCAAACTGTATGTATCTTCTCGGTCATCATCACTGTACAGGTCAGAGTCATCAGTTAATTCGGTTACGTCCGAACCAATCTCTTCCTCGTCAGAAACTGGAGCTATGTCAAAATCTTTTTCTGTCACTTTGGGATTAGCTTTGCTACCAGTCTCAGCCAAACTTGAACCACCTCCAGAAAACTGGCTGGGTTTTGGAGAGGAGGCACCAGAAGATGGAAGCTCGGATATATTTTCTGCTATTCGTTCAGAACCGTCACATCTATTTTGTTTAGAAGGATCCATCTCAGATTGGTTATGGACATGACCGACTGCCTCCTCTGTTGAAACTGAGCTTACAGAAATAGCGGTCTCAGACTTAGTGGAGTCTTGGTTGTATAGCGTTGAACTTCCATGCTTAAGCAATGTAAAGCCACTCTGAGGGAGGACAGGGGAGGACGTTGGAGCGATAATTCCAGTGTTTTGAACAGGATGTGGTGGGAGAATTCTCAATGTACAAGTGCCAGACTGTCCCAGAAAACCTGGAACAACTTTAAGGGTAGAAGGAATGCTGCTCAATGAGACTGCCTTGGATGAAGTGAGTGTGACTGGCTTGGCACTCATAGATGAAGATGTAGAGACTGGTACAGTGACAGCAGGCTTTGTCTGCATTTGTAGTATTGGGCTGAAAGATTTGACTATGGTGGCGCTGCCACCCTGAGGCTTTTTTGGATTGACTGCAGTAGGTGCGGGCAAACGGATAAAGGTGGCTGCAGGGGAAAAAACATAATTAATATAATGTCTTTTGGGGATAAGCACACATTTGTTTAGCTATTTCTCCAAAAAAGTTTATGAACCTGAGTAGAATAATCTTTAGACCATGCGGTGCAAAAATGACCACATGAATTTTGATATTAAACACTGTTTGCAAGCAAAACACCAACAAATTAAACCACTAAAAGTGAATTTAAATGCTATTCGAAAACACTTTTAGTTTACATGTTTAACAAAATGGCTAAATGTGCTCATAACCGGTTTTTAATTTTCTTAACTGTTTTATAACAGCTTTACTTATTTAGTTATAATTATTGAACTAAATATAAGGCTTATATGCGTTCCTGTAGCTCAAACAATAGAGCAGGGGTGGCGAACGTCGGTTCTAGAGCGCCGCAGCCCTGCAGAGTTTTGCTTCAACCCTAATCAAACACATCTGAAGAAGCTAATCAAGGTCTGAACGGTTACTAGGAAGCTACAGGCAGGTGAGTTTTAATTATTGTTGGAGCTGAACTCAGTAGGGGTGCGGCTCTCCAGGACTGGAGTTCGCCACCCCTGCAATAGATTATGACGCAAGCAACGCCAATGTCATGGGTTCGATTTCCAGAGAAAGCGAGGACTGCCAAAATGTAAATGCGCACCTTGAATGCAAAGTGGCTTTGGATAAAAGTGTGTACCAAATGTATAAATGTTAAACATCTATATTCACAGGGGTTTTTTTCAGAACCAATTAATATGGTATTAAAGAAACCACTTACGTTGGCCTTGAGATAGGAGGTTGGGTTTGATAGCTTTGATTTGACTTAAAGGCACCAACTGCAATAGCTGGCCATTAGGATTACGGTACAATGTGTTGCCATCAGCGGTCTTCACCACCTGAAGCAGCACCTTTTGGTTTTGGGTCTGTGGGGGCCGAGTCTGTGTGACAGGCTTTGTAAACCTTGGACCACTACTGGTGAGGCCTTTACTACGGGACATAACTGTGATATAAACTTTCTTTTTTCCAGGAGTGGTCGATCCAGGTGAAGAGACAGTGGTTGCTGGGGTTAGACCAGACCCACCTGAAAATAGGGAAAATATTTATTATGGCAACTTAAATGATAACGAATGATGACGGTGACACATTATATTCACAATAGCAAATCTGCTAATATAATATGAAAAATATAAGGAGCAGTCACACTGGTCGCTGTATTCCCATTAGTAGCTGGCACAATGTCACTGTGCATTTACAATCAAGCCGAACAATGCTCACCTCAGTTGCATTGCAAATGGTCTATGAAACTTATATGACCACAAATCGCCAGGTAATTGAAAATGTGTAACTGGTTGCTTTGCTTTAAACACAAGTTAATCAGGCTATGATCAACAATTACCATATATTTCACAATGCTGAATAAATCAATATAAATTCTTTTTTTTTTTTACCACTGTAAACATGGTGTCACACATCTTTAAATCTCTGTTTGTGCAAGGGAAAGATCTAATGTTAAGATATAATGTGTCATGTCAAAATCAAAAAAGGTTTTGTTGAAGTTTGGCATCAATAGAAGCACATGAAAGATTTAAATTACAATAGCAGTCACAAATGATGATAAAAGACGACCATGGCAGGGGTACACAAAACATAGGAAGATGATCCAGCATCATACATTTAAGCTGCAGCAAGCTCTAAATCACAAGCACAGACCCATATGAAGGCCAAGTATGTTAAAATCTCCCAGTAGATGCATGGCCAAGGTTTTGTTGGAGGGGCAAGCACAGACACACAATGGCAAACCAAGGAAGCCAGGCTTACCCAGAGGGAGGCTGGGTGATTTATTGAGGATGGTGATGGCAGGGGCTTGGACTTTTGATATAGTGGGAAAACTGGCGCTACCTGTGGAGTCTGAGGGCTTAGACACCTGGGTAACCAAGCCTGCTTTAACAGGAGAAAGAGCCACCCCAGAAGCCCCAGCCTCTCTGCCAATCATCAACATGGAGGAGGGGATGACAATTTTTGGAATGGAAGGCTGTAATTGTGAGGTGCTAGTGTTGGTCAGATTTTGAGAGTTGATGTGTTTGACCACAAACTGGGTGAAGACCTTTCCCACTGGGGGCTTGGTCACTGTGCAAAAAACAAATTAAGGAGCAGGTTAAATCTGCTACTTAAGTTATATGCATATTCACATGCAGTAAAGCTGCATAAATGAAAGGGTGTTACGCACTGCTCAATAATATACTGGATGTCCAATATTTTGGTCAATAAACTTGAGAGCAAAATGTTTAGAGGTAAAACTGTGAACCTTTCCTTGACTTACCTACAGACTTGATGAGCGGTTTGGCTGTAGAAGCAGACGTGCTTGTAACTGTGGTTACTGTGGACACAGTCGAGACCGGAACGGATGTGATAGAGGCCTTTGTAACAGTTGATGTTGTTACCACGTTAGGTCCAGACTGACTGACTGGACATATTCTCCCTGTAATATAAGCTGCCAGTCTGTTGGCAGGGTGCAAAGCTCCCATCTTTCCCAGCTCTAATTTGGCTTGTGGGTATGTCTTTCCATTAACCTGCAAGAACAATTGATCACAGGTTTCGAAGGTCAAGTTTTAGTCCATTCGAAAATAACCATAACTCAAAAGTTAATTTAAAGCTGCAGTTCGTAAGTTTTGCCTCTTTGTCGCCATCTTTGTTTGAAAACCTGCAATTGCAGCTGTTTGTGGAATTATCTTACTTGCATGGGTTGTGTGCTGGCATGGCTCCAGCGTGGATTAATCTAATATTTTGAGGAGTATGTGTGGCAGTCAGTCACCGCACCGGTGTGGATATTTACTGTACTAGCCTACGTCTTTGAATATATTACCCAAATAAGAATTTTTACCGTATATTGTCATCTGAACAAGTAACAAGTCTGCCACGTTTGTTCGGACCAAAAAAAACATAATAATATAACAATAAAACGCGTTACCAATGGTGATTTTTAACAATGGTGATCGGTTAGCTCATATCACATCAAACCATGCAAATTATTATTATTATTGTTATACTTTATTCTAAATTAGAATGTACAACATCAGCATTGCCTATAGTTTGTATTAGTGTGTAGATTTCAATTTCTGTGCAGTCTAATCTCTAATTGTCATAACATTCAAATTTAATATTAAGAAATTCTTTTAACCCAAAAAGCAAAATATACTCCCTTCGATCTGGTTTTCTTTCAAATGCAAATCTTTGTAATCCCAGGCTATCTGTAATCAGAAGCACATTTAAAACAAATATAATATTAATGATTCACATGTGTTTCATAAACACATAATCCTTTATGTATTACAATCCGCCATCAAAATGATAAATTTTATTATTCTGGCTGCTGTGAGAAAAGGTTATAAACGACCCGCCACCTGCAGGATCCTCACATGCGATATAGGGACAACTTCTTATGTTTACAGACGTGACGTAATGACGCAGTGGCATGCTCGAATTTCCCCGCGAAAACCTAACCATACCACTCAAATTACAAAACATTATTATAAACTAACCGTTGAGAATCAGGCTAAAGTAAAGCGATAGTTTTGAACACTGGCTGGTTATATACTTGCTCAAAAATTTATTTCTGATCATTTTTAACCAAAAAAAAGTTACGGACTGCAGCTTTACAGACATTAAATGGTTTTATCAGATAACTGCAGCATCCGTTATTCCGTCGGAGCAATAAGGTGCTTTTTTAGCGGACCGAGCAAGCCTTGCAGGGAAAACCTGGAGAGGAAGGGCAGACACTTCACCTCACTCGTTTTACCTCTGTTCAGCTCAGAGTTTTTTTTGGTAACCGTCTCATCTTCTGTTTTTCTACGCAGGTTGAGAGGATGCGATGACTTGTATCTATCGACAGAACCTCTCTTCTCTGGTAGAGTCTTGAGACTGGCCTGAATGAAGAGTCTGCCAATCCAGAAAGGATGCTTCAAAGTCTGAGCCATGTGCTCACATAGATCTGCATAATGTAATTTCTGGTGTCGTACTAGCCAACTGCCATTCAGATATGATCTCAAGGCGCTTGGCAGGGCCAGACAAATTAAGAGGTACAAGCTCACCCTCCTCAATATCTGTGAGCAGAAGGAAAATAGGGTTTTCAATAGGGATGCTCCGATCGATCGGCCGGAAATTGGTCATCGCAAATAAGATCACATTTTAACCGATAGGTACGAAACACTTGGCGATTCTCACCCGAACGATCACAATGTGTGAAACCGAGATTATCCACAGCGCCCGGGATAGAGGAAAAGCAAATCGTTGAGGCATAAATCAGACGGACTTACTGAAAATGCAATCATTCTCTGCCAGCAGGAGGTGCTTTAAAGAGGGAGAAACAGAGGTTTCCCCAGTAACGGCTGTACACAAAGCAGCGCTGAGCTCACAAATGCTGCTTTATCAGGCATATAACATGCAAGACGAAATGAAAATGACATCGAAAATTTTCTAAAAATAGTCTTCCTTCAGAAATACAGTGATATAAAAATACCCGTGCCTCGTTTTGATTTTTAAACGTGCAGTACGTGCTCAAGTTTATTCAACGAAGCCTTTTGGAAAAAAGGGTCAGTTTTGATATTGTGGCGAGCGCCAAAAATAAATAAATGTATGGGAAACACAACCACCTGACCCCAACTTCAGTCTACTCATCACCTTAACTTTAACTGCGTTTGTAGCCGGCGCCATAGCCAGACTGATAAACAAACACAGACCGGAAGTAGTAAGGGATCAGAGCATCCCTAGTTTTCAATTTAAGGACCAGCTTTGTAAGGCATTTTAAAGTCCTTGAACTTGACAATATGTTGTTTGCATAAACCATGGTTACATCAGCTATTTACTAATTATCAGTTAGGGCAAAACTGACCTTGCGTAGAGACCTGTGAGATGTGGTGTTGGTCAACCTGCAAAAATGACAAAAGGTTTAGTTAGTGTAAAGTTTTCACATGGTATACCAAAAAATGTGCCATCCTTCATGTAGGAATCTCACCATTTTTTGTTTATCATGGCACATAGAGGAAAACGGTCGCGAACGAGCACATGTAAGCTTGTTCTCCATATTGTCCTCAGCCATATTCAAATTTCTCTCTTCCACCTGAATACAGTATGGAAATATTTAGGATATGATAGTGTACACACATCAATGAACTTACAAAACTAAGCTAACATAAAAAATGAGAAATACAAGGAATCGATTGCTGAAATATTAAACCCATTAAATCATGTTTAAATGAACAGTGATCGATACAGATGTTACGGTTGCAATGTCTTCTAAAAATGTAAGTCTGAATGTCTCACCCTTTTTTGTTTTGAAGGACTGAACAAGACTTCCAGATTATGCTGAAGCTCTCGAGACAAGAGTGCTGGAGAGGGAGCTCTTGGAGGAGGAGGACAGAAAAGAACTTCTGAATCCGAACCGTCACTTTTTCGATCCCATAATGTACTCACACGCTTAACCGGTTCAGGTGCTGTCTCCGGATCTGTCAGAACTGCAGGAGAAGGGCAACACAACTCAGTTAATTTAATTTATATAGCTCTTTTCTCAATACAAATAATTTCAAAGCAGATTTTTAAGCAATACAAGCATATTGGGAAGATACAAAAATATTATGTTAATAGACAAAGTGGTCAAATGTTAGTAATGATATTAGTACAGCTATTGCAATAAATTATAGACTGACCATAAGCCTTTCTCTTTTTGTTTTTCTTTTTCCATTTAGCCTTGTTCTCCTCTGACACTCCCTGAGGTTCAGACTCATCTGTTGCACTTAGCTCCTGTTTGGGGGTCTTAAGTGCAACAACTTTGCGTCGCAGGCAGCTACAGCCTAACATGCACTGTGGTTTTCCACAGTGATGATGTCGCCTCAAGTGAACCAGACTGGCACACACACAGCCAAGCCTACAGAATACATTGAGGCAGGGTGGTGCACGTCGTCTTATAATTCTGATGGCATCAGGGTTTCCTTTTGATACCCCCTTAAAACAGTAAGAAAAAGAGATCAGGAAGAATGTAAGGTGTCTTAAAGAACATTCTGTTATTACTTACAGTCAAACAACACACTAAGATGAGCTCCACTTTGACTAATACCTCAGCGGTGACAAGAGTGGCTAGTGCGATGGCTGCCCTTTCTTCTGTGATAAAGGTACGATGTTTGCCTTCCCACACTGCTCCATCTTCCACATCCATCAGCTTCACCAAAGTCTTAGGCGAACCTGTAGTACGTCCAGCTGCACAACTTGATGGTGTGGAGCCAGAAACTTCAACCATGGGAGTCTTATTAGAAGCTACCTCTGCAGCAGTTTCAAGAGCAGCCTTTTCAGGACTCAAAGTCTTGGATTCCTTCTTATTTTTAGATTTCTTGTTTTGCTGTGGCTTTTTCGAGCACAAAGCAGGTTTGTTAACACTAAAGACTGGTTCTGTTTGCTTTGCTGTACCTGACTTTAAGGGTTTTTTAGATTTATTTTCCTCTTTGGGCTTAAATGTTGGCTTGACCTTTTTGGATGTTGTGGATAAGGTAGCTGGTACTTGTTTCTTAAGTACACTATCCAGGGTACGAACATAACTAGTGCTCTTAGTGGGTAGCTGGTATGCTACAGGTGTAACATCAGTCTGGGATAAGGTTGCAGCTCGTTCATCTATCAGTTTGCCCTCACTGGCCAGGTACTCATCCAGCATGTCACTACAAAATGCAGAGAGGTTCTTCTGTCCTGCATCTGTGCTTGACATGCCTGCAAATAAAATGCAATATTCTTTTAGCAGCATCATCATTTCAACATTTTAAGTTACAGTTAAAATCATATTAAAGACATGTTCTTTTTAATGAATAAATGCTAAAATGGTATACCTTCAGTAGGGTTTCCTGAGCCAGAGAACTTGTCTCTCCATCCTTTAATTTTGGTGAAGTCAGTGGTTTTTCCTGTCCTTGAAACAAACCGGACTACAGAGGGAAAAATTCATGCAATGAAAACCTGAATCATAATTCATGCATGATTTATTTGCTTATTGATTGTTAATATTAATAAGATATGTGTTACCTTGAGATGATGCTGAACTTCCTTCAGGCGAGAGTACAGGTGGGGGTATGGGTAATTGCACACCCAGATATTGCAGGTCAATTTCCAGGGTGAGCTCAAGTAGATTCAACTTCAATCCAACTATGATGAGAGAAAATTTAAATTAAACCTTTACTGAACTGTTGTATATTGTACTGAAATACAATTGTGATATTTATAAAGAAGTTCAAAATCAGAAACCTTCTTGTAGCACCGGATGAATGACCTGTCTGTGCCTCATGACGTTCAGATCACGTAAAAGGATTTTCTCTAGCTCCTCAATCTTTTCTTCTACATTTTCATACCTGGCCCCTGTTTAAAAGCAAAATAAATAAATAAAGGGAAAAAAAAAATATATATTTTTTTTTAAGTCACTTCAAAGTGGTTTCTTCATATTAACCATGATAGCATATTTAATTCTTACCATCAGGATTCTCTGTGGTTTTTTGTGCAGCCTCCGATTTGGCATCATCTCCGAGGTGAATCTCAAGAGCTTTCTATTTCAAAATGAAGGTATATAAACCACACAGAATGTCACAAGGATGTACCGATAGAAAGTGCGCTGTACACCAGGTCAAATAAAAAACTATTGTTTAAAACATTTTAAAGTAGCAAATCAAATAAAGTAAGAGTTGTCCATCAATTAAAATTCTTCTAAGTCAAAAAATGTTTTTGTATGAAGAACAGGCTAAATTCCATATCATTACTAAAATGAAAGTAGTGCTGAAACCCTATTGTAATTTATAGGATTTTTATTATTCTGCTCTAAAACTGATCGTGCAGACCAAACCGTAACCGTGCGTTCATACCGCCGGCGGCGAGAGCGTCAAAGTGGCCGGAAGTCATTCATTTTCAATGTGAGCCGGCGTCGAGCAGAGGCGCGGTGCGTCTTGGACAGTGAGGGCGTCAAGGAGAGTTGAAATCAGGTCAACTTTATGATAATGAGCTATGACGCCATTTGGCGGCAACCAATTGGAATGTAGAAGTCCACCGCTTGAGAGGATTCCAGAGAACGCAGCCGACCACATTAGTTCCCAAGAAAAATGGAGGAGAGGTTGATTATTGCTGTGGCGGGTTTCCCAATAATCTACGACGTGTCCCTGTTTGCGTACAGGGACATAATTTTAAAAATTATGCGTGGACCAAGGTGTCTGAGATTGTTGGTGTTCCTGGTGAGTTGCTGATGTGCATTAACGTTATATATTTTCTGAAAAAATAGCGGGGAATTTCATGCTTAACTTGAGCGCCAGAGCTGCAAAACAGTGTTCCTGCCCCTGCAGAATATTTTGACAATATAGACGGCATATTGGATTAAGTAAAATAGGTGTTGTAGAGGCTGAAGCCAATTAATTTTTATTTTGTCCATGAGGGAGACCAGAGGGTATGTACATGTTAAATGAAAGCAGGCGCTCTGCCTATTTTTTTTTCTACAAGGAAACAACAAAAGTTTCTTATAAGTTATATAGTTGGTGTTCTATAACTGGTCTCCCCAGTGGTATGTCAACAAATTGCTAGCGGAAAAAGTTACTGCTAACTGTCATTTAGGCTAAAATATAATACAGTCAGTGGCACATGCAGCTTGCAGTTCAGGCATAGCATGCAAACAAACAAGTATTCTGAATTGGGGGTATGAAAGGTGGTTTTTTTATTGAATATGTGTTTTCTCTATCAATAAGTTCTTTCCATTGATCAATTTCTTACTTACACTTAAACATTTTCATGAGGTTAACTTATACGTTTCTTGTGGTCAGTCTGCACAAGATCAAAAAGCTTGTTTGCTTTGCGACCCCTTTAAATACAAGATAAGCATTAGATCTACATCAGAGCATCAGAGCGTCCACGAATCTTTCTACAGCGTTGTTGGCAGAGCGAATTTTGACGCTCTCGACGGCGGTGGTGTGAACGCACGGTAAGGCCTAGAGAGCTGAAACTTGGTCAGATCGTAGTGCTGGCTTTTTCAGATCCAAAGACTTGCCCGAATCGGCCTATGGGGGGGCGCAACAGTGATCGAAAGGCAAAACAGCTCATAACTCAGAGCATTTATCGTAGACTCAAAAACATGACAATTTTTAACATCTTGGGTCAAAACACACAATCTGACGCCGGATTCTCCCTACGAAGTCCGTTTTTGACCACAAAATGAGTTATGTCAAAAACCTACTTTTGTGAACTAGTCCTAGGTTTTTCGCCCGATCGGAATCAAACCACTGCAGAAATATTTTCTGGACAGTGAATATCAATAATTATCCAAAAAAAATTCACCTCTCCGTCGCATAGGCACGTCAAAACATTTGAAATAGGCGGGACCAATTTTACTAAAATGGCTATAACTCTTGAACGGAATGGGGTATCTTCACCAAAATCGGTACAAATGTGACTGAGCTTAATCTTTGGTCAAATAAAAAAAAAGCGCAGCTCTGCCACTTGGAGGTGCTATAAGATGGAAAAAACAAATTCAGCTATAAATAGGAAACCGTTGGTCTGATCGACTTGAAAATTGGTATGCAGTGTCTTGGTTGAAAACATGGTTGCCATTGGCCAAAGAAGTTTAAGCAACTATTAGACAAGGTTAACAGAGGTCGACTGGAACGAAAATCAGTGGGCATGTTCGATTCGTGGCCCTAAAGGTCTGTAATAATTTTGAAAAAAATCGGCTACTAGTTGGTGCTAACAAGTTTTATGGCTCTGTAATCACGTGGGGTTTCACAAACCCACACAATATGCATATCATTTGATAGATCTAATTACTACAACTTTGCCTCAAGAACCATTGCTGTCAATCAAATCGTTCATTAAATATTCACAAATATGTTAAAAACCTACATTTGTGAACTAGTCCTAGGTTTTTCGCTCAATCTCGATCAAACCACTGCAGTAATAATCTCTGTACTCTTTAGATAAATAATTATCAAAAAAATGTTGTCCTTTGGTTAGCTACAACGGGGTCATGTAAAAAAGTGATTAAAAAAATACCCAAAAGCCTATAAAACCTAAACGAAAACTCAAAACTTTACAAAACTTGGTGAAAACATGTGTCAGATGTTTCTTAACAAGCATGCAAAGTTTCATGGAGATCGGACCATAGATGGCGCTATAACAGTACAAAAGTTTTTAAAACAATATTTCAATTGTAAATTACCTTAAATTGCAGACCATGTTCATATTTTCACACAAACACTTGATCTTCATATCATATGACAGATCTCTTCATTCTGCACAACTTTGCTTCTAGGACCACTGCTGTCAATCAAATATTTCACTAAATATTCAAGATTATTTAAAAAGACTACTTTTGTGAACTAGTCCTAGGATTTTCACTCAATCGCAACAAAACCACTGCAGTACAATTCTTTGGACCCTCTAGATCCATAATTATCAATCAATGAAATCTACTTTTGTGTTAATCATACAGGTTCATTCTAAGGGGCTGACAATATGCCCAAAAGCCTATAAATCCTAAACGAAATCTCAAAACTTTTTGAGACCAGGGGCCCGTTCTACATACGACGCTAACTCAGTTAGCTGGATTTGATTGTTGACGATTTGGCATGATCTTGGATTGGTTGGTTCTTCGAAGCTCATCCTGGACTTGCTGTCACATCAGCAGGTCCGTAAACTTAAACCTGCTCGAGAGCAGGCTTATTCATGTAAACAGGATTAGATTGCATATTTTTAAGCAGAATTGATACTTAAAATCTGTCCCAGCCACCGTTACTTTGTTACAAGAGTATCCTACTGATCCAGGAACAATAATTAAAAAAATAATAATCATTTAAAAATTTATTTAAAAATAATATAATAATGTTGTGTAGTCTTTAATACTACAGACACAGCCAGTTTTACTCACTGAAAGATTTATTTGTCATAAAATTATTACTTCATAATTGTATTCGAGTCTTACACACATGCTATACAGATAATGTAGAGTCATGCATTAATTTGAGTGGTGACAGCTATTATGGGAGTGGCTTGATGGAGCGCAGAAGATGCAGATAACATGATCACATGATGAAACTTTAATGCTGTCATGTAACAAATCTGTTTCAACGATCAAATTAAATGAATTGCTAATTGAAATAAAACTGTAACGTCTGTACAAATATTACAAATCGTGAATATAAATAACAGTGCACATTCATCTATTTTAACATTTATGTAGTTTTGTTCGTTTCCTTATAAAGTCTAGAAATTTGTCAAGTCTTTCGTCAGGTGTCTTTTTTTAATTATATGATGTCATTACGTTACTGTCTTGCCGCCAGCCAATCGCTGCATTGCAGATCGTGGTTTCGAGTATCGATACATAGCCCCTTTTAAACCAACTCATTAAAGGTTGGTTTAACGGTTATTTTAAATCATTGATTTAGGTGGTTACAGGCTTGCTAAATAATATGTAATGTCTTTTTTCATATTTGCTTAAATGCTTTAAGTGCTTGAACCCCGGTAATTGCTGCTTGCAGCTATATTTGGATTTGTATTTTCAAATATGGCATATATTAATAAACGTTGACCCAGTTTTGGTGTCAATAACGATTTACAGGAAAGGCAGAAGCAAATGACTTAATTGACATCAAGCTTACCACAATCATATGGATTTGTTGGAATATGGGTGAGTTTTCATTTTTGGGTGGCTGGTTGCTTTTAAGTTTCCTTTCTACATTCTTAAGTTAATAAACATGTTATTTATGTTACCTTTGACATGAAGGAGACAAACAATCGGCCTTCAACGTCCTCCAGGCTGGGCTGCATTGGAACAGGTATGGGTCCTTTGAACACATCATTATCTTCACTGAACTTCAATTTTCCTGTTTTTTTCTGTTTTGCCTTAGATTTCTTGAAAGTGCTTCCATGAGAGGATTGTTTAGTTGGTTCTGGAATGATGTAATCAAAAACACTTGTCTTACAACTAACAGCAGACTGCACGTCAATAAGAGGACCTGTTCTATCGGAGCACTGACTTTGAAAGAACAAGTCAATTGTTTCCCTGGGATGTTCTGGCCCACTGGGGACACTTGGTGACAACGATTCTTTTGATGTTAGAGTTCCATCCAGAGTTAGATCTGTAACAAAATCAAGAATCTTTCTGGGAGGTACAGGCCTGTCATTGAATATACCTAGTGGGAAAAGGTCGGGAGAGGAAGAAGCAGTGCGATCCAAAAGTCTTTCTGGAAATGAATCAAGGGTCTTTCTAGGAGGTACTGGTCTTTCACAGAATAGACTTGGTGGAAATGGGTCAGGAGAAGAAGGAGCTGGGCTGGGTAAGGAGAAGGCTGGGGACAATGGGTCGTCTAATGGCAGGGAAAGAGATTCTTCATGTGTGAACAGAGTGTTTTGAGGGACTCCTTCCAAAAAAAGCTCAGTACAAGAGCCCTTGGAACGGTCTAACAGGCAATCAGACATAGAATAACTCTCAGCAACATCAGGAATTGAGGTAAGTTGCTGGAAAGGAATAACGCTATTGTCAGTACTAGATGGAACATCAAAAACAGATGTAGTGACAGAGGGGACAATTGGTGTGTCAGCAGAATCAGTGTTAACTTCAGGTGTAGTTTGTGAACAGGTGTCATTCACAGTGTCACATGTAGGGAGAGATGAAATGTCTGACTGAGACCTGAGTGTGTTGTCAAGATCTGGCATAGAAACAGCATCAGCATTATGAAACACACTAGAGATATTGTCAGGTGTTGGGTCATAATCAGGTTTGGAGGGAGAGGTAGTGTTTGGGGCATTTAATGGATCACTGCAAATCAGGGAAGGTGAAAATCTAACAGATAATCGTGTTTCTGCTGGTACGGGGGATGCAGTAGCTGATGGAGACGATAACGCAGTGGACTCAGATGTTATGTTGCTTGCATCTGTTGTTGATGATGATAATTTAACATTTTCAGATAATGAGGTAAGTACTGGTTGTGAATCTGAGTTAGTGGTAACAAAAGGGATGGAAGACAAGAAGGCAGATGAGTTTTCAGGGGTTAGAACAGGTTCACAGGACTTTTCACAGTCTAAGGATGAGCTGGGAACATCAGGTTTTGGTGTAGTAGGTCTTGTCTTAGACTTTCTCTGTTTAAGAAACTGAGCAAGGAGTGGTAGGGGTACACGTTCTGGACGCTTGTGTGGTAAAGCTTTCTTTGTATTTGCTTCAGACTTGGCTTCAGTGTCCGGAGAAGAAAGGGTCTCAATCCCCTTTTCATTATTTTGGTCACTGGATAGCAATGTAATCTTGTCAGCTTTGTGTTCATCTATTTCTGTTTTATTCTCATCTATTTTCAACTCTGTTTTTGAGGAGGTTTCTGTGCTTTTACATCTGTGAATGTCACCTACCACGGTTTCATCTTTAACAACTTGTAGTATATTTTCTGTTTTGGATGATATGTCCATCACCTCTTTTTGTTCACTTGTGCAAGTTGTGGATGCTTGCAAGACCACACCATTTTTCTTGATATTATTGAATGACAACCTTTTTACTTTCACATGAGCACCTTTAATGAAGTCTGAGAATGCCAATGACGATGGGCGCTTCTTGCTGCTGTCAGAGAACGGGAGAGAAAACAAGAGAAAAATTTTATTGTCAAAATTGACCAATATGTACCATATCTGAAAATATGTTTATTTGCAGGCTACAGCCTAAACACACACTATGCAAGTATGTGAATTCAAACACTTTGAGTTATAGCTACATCTTTCTATTTCTGGTCAACTAATGTCATAGTGGATCAACCGCTTGAAGAGAATCTCATTGAGAACGTTAGATAAATTGTCAACATGTTTATGGCTAGTTACTTGAATAATACCACAGCCAGCTTAATGGCACAGAAATCTGAAAGTAACTATATTGAGTATTGAGGTCTATTGCTACTGTAATTCAAGAATGCATGTCAAGTACACAGAACAGGACAATGCGTTGGTCAAGGATTCAAACATTTGCATAGAGTATGGTTCTTGTGTAAACTTGATTCATAGTAAAGCAATATTTTGCTTCTGTTTGACAAATTTATGTTGTTAAAACTCGACTTACCACAAACTTTGAACATTTGTGTCTACAACGGGAGCGTCGCCATTAATAGCTTTCCTTTCACCATTTGTAGTGCTGGGAACGTTCAGATCCTTATTGACCTTTACAGCAGCATTTCTCTTCATGAACAGAGTTTTTAAATTATTCAAGGTTGTCATCTCCCTGCTTAGCTTGAGCTCACTCTCTGTTTCCTCAGTGGACATTCCATTCTTGGCCTTAGATGATCGAGCATTGACTGCATCGTCCCTGAAACCTTTGGCAAAGGGGTTGTAGTCAATTTTGAGTTGGGTGATGCGAAGGTTTTGATAGGCTGTGACCGCAAAGAACTCTGTCTGAGAAAAACATAAAGTTACTACATTAGGTCTGTCAACTTGAATATTTTCTGAATCTTTGTCTGCAGGTATGATATGAAGTCGAGGAAGGTATCGGTGCATTGAGTGCAAAATAATATGGTCCTCCTGGTCCAAGTTGTTGCAAAGTTTCAGTCTGTAAAATGAAATGGGGTATTGCATCCAGTGTAGGCCAGTAGCAGGAGATTCTGGGTGTACAAACAAATGTGAAACATGAGGCTCAGCCTTCCCATTGGTTTCCCATCCTTTTCCACTCCATTTGTATCTGTAGTTATCAACTGGAACAATATCCATTGCCAGCAAGTAACTCTGGAAAGGTTCCATTCCAGAGAGACGAAAGCGGCAGTAAGGGAACATTCTACGACCTTGTTTGGTCAGAATCATCTCGGTCTGACATCTATAGAACTCATTCCACATACTGTTGTTGTCCAGTGTAGCGGTGATGCCCTTACATCTAGCATCTGCTGGCAAGTTCTCAGACTGGATGATGTTGGTGTCTGCAAATGTGGATGATGTTGGATGGATGCCTGTTGGAACAGAGCCAACTGAGGATTTCACCATTTCATTTGCTTCACTAATTGCCATCAGGCTGCCCTCGTCTTTCCCACTATCACCAGACTGCAATTGTTTAAGGATGACAAAGATGGACTGTGGAGATGTAGTGGGAAGTGCAAGTGTTGGGGCAGTCACACCCTCTTCATGAAGCACCATTGCACCCTGCTTCTCTGTATCGGCCATGGGAGTTACAAAGTCATCTGGAAAGCTTCTGACTCTCTCACCTCAGGGTATATCAGGTCTACATCCTTAAAAAAACAAGACATACATGACATGGCATGGTCAACATGTTTAAAAGCTAGCAACTGGAAAGCTTAACAAGTACATTACAGTTTGTGTGTTACTCATTAGATTACTCCTCTACTAGTTAGATGCAGTCCTGCTTGGCCTCTCTGCATAAATATGTGAGAGGACAATTCCATTCCAGGAATGCATGACCTTGTCTGTTGTCAAACTGTTTACACGCTGCTTGAAAAATGTTTGAATTACAAGACTGGTGTGTAGTGTATGGTGCTTAGTGGACTACATGCATCACAAGAGGCTGTCCATCATAGCCCTCTAAGTAGGGCCTATTACATTAGCCTCAAGGTAATACTTGTGAGGGCACCTAAGTAAGTCCTAGACAAAATATATCTTGGACATAGTAGTCAAGCATATTCAACCCTGCTCCTGGAATGGTTCAACCTCACAACAGAGTTTTGTACACACTTGAATCAGCTAATCAAAGGCTTCATGTACACTTACAAATTACAGCCAGGTGAAGGGTTGAAACAAATGTTTGCATGAAGGGGGCTACCTTGTACCTGAACAGTCTACCTCTGGCTAATAAAGTAAATGAAAAGTCTTGGTGTTTGGTCGCATTCAAGTCAAGAGGAACTGTAAATATATGGAGGAACTGATACCAAGAATACTTTTAGCACTTAATGGGGATCTGCTGCCTTAAGAAGGGGAATTGATAAAAGATACTGTCATGGTACCTAGTTTTTTTAAACAGTTCAGCGTATAAACCTCTGACTCAACCAATGTCTTGATCACTACCCACACCAAAATAGACTAGCTAACCAAACAAAACACTGCAACTTCACTATCATTAAATAATATGGCACTTCCTCATTCACTATCATCAAATAGTGGGGCTAAAACCAAAAGGTGAAAGAGAGTTAAGTTAATCATGTTAGTTTCCAAAGAAATAATTAAATTTTGGAGGTCCTGTGGTTTCTGATCATGATGGAGACGATAACGCAGTGGACTCAGATGTTATGTTGCTTGCATCTGTTGTTGATGATGATAATTTAACATTTTCAGATAATGAGGTAAGTACTGGTTGTGAATCTGAGTTAGTGGTAACAAAAGGGATGGAAGACAAGAAGGCAGATGAGTTTTCAGGGGTTAGAACAGGTTCACAGGACTTTTCACAGTCTAAAAAGTCTCTGTGGTTTATACATGTGTACACTGAATAGATACATGGGGACAAATGGATGTATGCACGTAAGCAAGGAAACCTCTTTGGAAACAATCATTATTATTCTTGCACCTCCTTTTGGTGCCACTAGTTGCATCATCCTAAAAACAAAGTGATAGTATTTTTAGTAGGGACGCTTAATGGTCAGCTGTAATAACAACATGTTTTATGTTGTCAAAAGTGGACTTAAAGAAATGATCAAATATGAATCAGGTACAAAAAGTATTTTTGGATTTAATTTATCCCAAATAAAACTGCCTCAAATTAAGAATAAAAATAAGAAATTATTAAGGCCCGTTCACACCAAGCAGGATAAATATAAAAATAACGATAAAGATACAGTTCTAAAAGTCGTTCTCAATATTAGAGTCCACACCACAGCTATAACGATAAAGGCACAGAGAAATGATATCTTTGGAATCACTTTCAGAATTTTTTACAGCTGATGAACGATAAAAACATTGACAGCCAATCAGAATCAATCCTGCTATATCGAGGTCGAGAATTTAAAGCAACAGTGTGTGCTTACAGACGATATCGTTTGCTGGTGTGGACGCTAATATCGTTATCTTTATAGTTATCTTTAAAGGCCCCCTGAAGTGCCTGAACAGCAGGTTATTTGATATGTGGTGACGTAATTTCAACTGAAACAGGAAGACAGGGCGGGACATAGAGCAGACCCGCCCCCTTTTCAAAATAGCCAACAGCGTTTGTATATCTGCTCTGGCCAGAGCCGTTGAGCTCGGTAAAGCCGCATTTGACAGCCATAGTCTAATAGATTACCCCCTAGATTCAATATGAAACTCCTAGTAAAACAAAATAGTGATCATAATCATGCTGAGGCTATGTGGTTTTAGGCCGGTCCACACAAACGCAGGTATTCCCAAAAAGGCTTCTATGCGGTTTGGCCGTTCGTCCACACGCAAACGCAAGACCAGGGTCAATGAAAACCGAGTGTAGACAGCGAAACCGGAAATTTTGGCTTGTGAAGTCAGAGCATGCACTGTTATCTCCGCCTACTGGAAACTTTTTCAGGCTTCTGATTGGCCAACATGGCTTTACGGTTGAGATTATATCGCCACCTGTTGGCTTGGCATGCTCTTGACAGTGCTTCATAGCATGCGTTTTCATGTGGACGGCGAGTATATGTTAGAAATTTGTTGCAAAAGAAGGAAAAACTGTTTATAAAAATACCCGTGTACGTGTGGACATAGCCTTAAAAGCGTTTAATATAAGCCTACTCGCGCATCCACTCCGTGCAATCGCGTTTCTGGACCGGAGCCAAAGTCCAGATCAGAATGTGTGTGCTGCCGTGGTTTGAGTGACGCAATGTGAAACCCTCATTTGAATCGTTCCCTATCGCATACATTGTGCACTACGTGCCATTCATTGTACAGGAAACACTACACTGTGAACTAATCTCAGCCGCAGCTTCAGCATCTATTTATAGTGTAGGGGGCAGGCGCTTCGGATTCTAGAGCATTTGATTGGTCAGAAGATTTGATGAGAACCTGAAGTACAAGGTGACCTAAAAAAAAATTTTTTTTTAAAAATCGCTGATCCATTTTGGCGGAAGTGACGAACTGCAAGCTTTGAATGCTAATATTTTCTAAATCCGAATTTTGTCACTGTTTTGGAGCACACTGGCTTATAGATAACCTTAAGACTAACATACTGATTCTAACACCCAAAAAAACTACATTTTGATTTCATGGGGACTTTAAAGTTATCATTCTTGGTGTGAACAGGGCTTTACAGTGAAGAAAAAAGCATTTTAAATGTAAACAATATGACGGAGTTTTCAGGCACTACATAGTCATGACACGATATTAGCTACTAAAGTAGCTGCAAAGGTGTGTCACAGTTGACTGAGCATGGGGACAATGTGCACATATTTTGCATTAATTTTGCAGCCAAGCAAAAAGCCAAGCAAAACCTAAAAGGCTAGAAGATACATTATGTACATGCTTTATGTTCGATTAGTTAAAGGGGTCATATGATGCAATTTCAAATGTTCCTTTCTCTTTGGAGTGTTACAAGCTGTTCGTGCATAGATATGATCCATAACATTGCAATGACTAAAGTCTCAAACCCAAATAGATATTATTTATAAAAGTTAAGACTCTGCCCCGCCCTCCTAACAACGTCTTGTTTAAACCACGCCCTCTCATGTCTACATCCCTGGTGCGGAACGTTTGCATAAACACCACCCAACATGTTTAGCAAAGAAAGAAGCGTGTAAACTTATCTTCTGTAGCATTGTTGCTGCCACCGCCATGTCGTGGAGACGCTGAGTTTCGTTGTGACAAAACTACTTGTTGGATTCCAAAGAGGTACGAGATATCCCACCTGTCATGCATATAGCTGAGCAGCTGGTCGCTGAGGAAATACATCAACTTCGCGCTGCGGATCGCCTTTCACCGTGGACGAAGCAGAGTCCAGCCCGGGGTCGTCACATGTGGTTGCCGCAAGCCCACTCTTCGCGATTTTGACGGCCGCGCCGTCTCAGCACGGTTCTCTCTCTCAAGCGCGGGTGTGAGCTCGTGGGCCTTGTTGTGAAAGCGAAACTACTTTGTTTGGGCTTCCAAAGCGACCACGCACTAGAAATCCTTGGGCTACGTTGTTATTTACAACCTTTCCAGAACAGTCAACCAAATATTCAGAGGTGTGCAGCGGCATTTTAGGATGTTCCGAACCGCAGAGTACTCTAGCCTACAATCGCTGTTGCACAAGAGCGGTTTCTATTAAGTGGGGCCGTTCCAATTTTGCAAGGAGAGTCTGGCGCTTCTGACTTACAGACTGTAAGTACGTTTTTATATTAAAGAATTTGCCACTCACGATTCAAACGCGAGTTTTGAGCAGGTACTAGAGTAGCGGCTTGGTGATTGACATTTCTGATCAACAAATGTAGACCTGGTTTTATGTTTACGTGGTGCGATACGCAAAAGACAGTATAAGTCATTATAATAAGTAATTATGTCCCCACTGGATGCAACAAATGCTATATTTGTAAAGGGGATTTATTGGTGTTGTCTCATCGCGCCGGGACACAGCATCACAGTATGGTAGGGGCGTAACATTTCCGTCACACTCTTGAGGTATTCAGCCAATCACAACGCACTGGATAGCTGGCCAAACAGAGCACACCTCGCTTTTCAGACCGATGAGCTTTGTAAAAATCGATGCGTTTCAGAAAGGCAGGGCACAGAGGAGAAACAATAATGTACATTATTTGAAAAATAACGTATTTTTTAGCCTTAAACCGCATAAACACATTGCATTACACCAAATACACAACATAATGTTCTTTTTAGCAACGTCATATGACCCCTTTAAATAAAGTGTAGGCTACATACAGAGAAACTGCACAATAAACATCATTCTTCCTGCAAGCGCATAGATGTTAATTTGTTCATTCTTGAAGTGCAAAAACCTTTTTATTTAACTTTTGTAAATGGTGATTACACTGACTGTTGTGGATCGCAATCTTAACTGAGATTTCTATCTGAGATAAATGTTTTGTCCTACCTGTGACACGACTCGGCCTGGCTCTTCTCATCCAGAACATTTTATTAAAAACTTAAAAGTACTAAAACATGACACCCTAAATGACAGTTAATTACCTACCTAAAAATGTATCATAGTTATGAACAGAATAATTTTAAAGAAATATTATAGAAAGCTTTTGTGAAAACTACTGAGTATGACTGTATGGATCTTTAAATTGCTTTTCAAAAGAATTAAAATTCTCAGTAGTCACTTTAATAATAATAAATACCCAGCAAATATAGACTATGCAAGCAAATTAATATAATGCACTCAATTACCTATCAGGCCTGTAATAAATGCACTCTTATTCTGATTGATTAGAACTACTATATAGCAATGTCTTCTTATGTCAATTGCAAGCATGTCATGTTAATTTGCTTAAAACGCTGTTCAAATAAATATTACAAGGTAATTAATAACAATAATGAAAACAACTACTAGCTTAGCAACTGTTTTCTAAAACCAATAAGGCATTGTGACCATGCTGCATTGCGAATATAGTCATTCTGCTCCATGACTATATTCACAATATGGCACCTTATTTTAAAAATATGAGCAGGCAACAACCAATTATTTTACTCTTTGTGCCGTGTAATTACACTCGCTACACTTCTAGAATGGGGGAACTCACCAATTTGTGGTCAATGCTACATTTTACCTCAAATACGTGCTAAAAGTTGATTAATTTGCTAAAAGCTGGAACCCATTTGATGAACATAATTTCTTTTTTTAATAAGAAGAAAGGGCCACTCACATCATGTACATACTGCCAAATAGTAAGCGTTAATATTCCTCTGGTTATGTGACCTCAACATGTCAGCCCCCATGAGGATAAAGTCTATGCAACATAAAACAACTTTTATTTGGCTACTTGTAACTCAAGTCTTCATCCCATGTAAGCATTATTTAAATATTTTCTTACTGCACGCACATCAAGGTGGGTGTTACACTACACCTTCCATTCACACACGGAAAAATCGAAACCGCAAACATTTTGAATGCATTATTAATTACATAGGATTTGCTATTTACTTATATCAATACTGTTACAATAATAAAATTAATTATTATTTATTAACAGAAGCGTTAAAATTAGATAGCTGGTACGCAATAATTAGCGTAAAGGCTGCATTGGATTCTATAATATGCTATAATAAATCATAAACAAATAGTTTCCTATGAGGATAAAGACATAAGACGCTCAGAAACAGTTTATTTATAATTTAGTGCAGTATACCGCCAAGTATTTTTTTTTTTTTACGTATTAAAAGAAAATACACTAAATAAGAATATGCATTGACAATGTCATGAAATGACCCTAGCCCCATGCTTTTGCAAATGCAAATCAAGTCTACTCTTTAATAGACATCTACGATAATAAAACGCATTTGTAACGCGATGTGCGCATGAATACCGAGAAGGCTCATGAACTAGTAATTTACCATAACAGCATGACTAGACCGCCTATTTTACCTAATTCACGGTGCGCAAACGTGGCAGCCACCGACGTGCATAAATGTCATTTGTCCATTCAAAGTCAAGAAATGGAGTTTCAGTCACCTTTTGTGTAACGGGCGTCGAGTTATATTCGTCGATGGCGCATGGCTCTAATAGGCCCGAGAACTAAAAGTTGGCGCGGATGGCGCGTGCACGTCGAAACACCTCGAATGGCGGGCGAATCTGAGAGATGATCTGCTCTGGCCACGAAGTAACAACGAAAAACAGCCAACTTTTCCGATTTCTTTTAACAGATACAGCGCTATCCGGATTAGACGGTTACCTTTCGTCAATATGAAATGCATATTATGCACACTCTCTCTCCTGTCTTCGTTAATGCTGTTTTGCTCTCTCTCCCTTTTCACATTATTACACCGTGCGTCTCACCCTCCGAGGTTTGCGTGCGTGCGGTGACGTCAGTACGTCTCGTCCGCGGCTTGCTGGTTGTACTGCGCATGCGTTTACTTAACGCCTTTGTTTACGTCATCATGGCTGCCTCGATTCGCACCGAATCGGTTTTTATTCGAATGACGATTATCGCAGAGAAAAAAGGGTCGTCGCGTAAAACGTTTTTCTTTTAAACCTGATTTGAAACAAAGCCGCACAAATGCAAAGATTTGTCATCCTAGATTCATCTTGGGGATCATAAACGTGGGTTTTGTTCATGATGCTGCCAAAACCAGTTCTTCATTGAACATGCTCTCCACTCGTTTGTTTGGTGTTACTTGTTTTCGTTGTCGGAGGACGGGCAATTGTATAATGGTCGAAGGGGTTTAACAATGTAAAGACCAATAAAACTAGTCAAGTTAAATGTCTTTTGACTGAGATAGGCTATTAATGTACAGTACGTTTTAGGATTTTGCTGACCTGAGAATGCAGTATTTGGTAGACCACCTCAGTGAAGACGAAGAAAAAAACATTTAATTCCAGTTTGGAAGTATATAAATTAAACGTATACAGAGGCTAGTACTTGATTAACGATTTTTTAATCCATCATTAGAAATTGCTATTTTTGGATGAGCAATTTTACACACACACACACACACACACATATATATCAAGTCAAGTTTATTTGTACAGCGTTTTAACGACAATCATTGCAAAGAACGTTAGCAAAATAAGTTCTAAAATATTAGTGGTAGTTATCAGTGGTGACGGTAAGTCTCAGTTTAATTACAATCGGCACGAAATGTACGGAAAAACCTCCATTTAAGACTGTCATAAAAAAGACGATGAACACTATTAACAGCAATTTTTATATGATGCAATCAAACTTATAGCAAGATTTGGTAGTTCTGTATGTTGTTTTATGGTTGGCATCATCTGAGGTCCTCTTAGGGGTTGCATCATCTCTTCTCAGGTTTTCTGGATCCAGACTGAAGCTTGTGTTAATCCCGTGGCAAAAAACAGAGGAACAAATACAAACATAGTTAGCGTAGTTGCTGTTCCAACCAAGCTAAATGTATTTGTTTAACCCAAGCTAAAGATTAATAATGTGCATTTGATTAGATATAATTGCAGTACAAGGTTATGAGATGCATTACTTGAATGCTTGGCCAAAGAGATGTGTCTTAATCTAGATTTAAACAGAGAGAGTATGTCTGAACCCCAAACGTTATCAGGAACGCTATTCCAGAGTTTGGGAGCCAAATGCGAAAAAGCTCTACCTCCTTTAGTGGACTTTGTATCCTAGTTACTACCAAAAGTTCAGAGTTTTGCGACCTTATGGAGCGTAATGGATTGTAGCATGGTTGAAGACTAGTTAGGTATGCAGGAGCTAAACAATTAAGGGCCTTATAGGCAAGTAATAAAATTTTGTAACTGATACGGAACTTAATAGCTAGCCAGTGCAGATACTGTAAAATTGGGGTAATATGATATTTTCTGGACGGTAAGGACTAGCTGCTGCATTTTGGACTACCTGTAGCTATTGAAGATTTAGGACAACCACCTAGCAGTGCATTACTTTAGTCCAGTCTAGAGGTCATGAATGCGTGAATTAGCTTTTCTGCATCAGAAACCGGTAACATGTTCGTAAATGCAAGTGTCTAAGATGGAAGAATGCTGTTTGGTAACATGGGACAATAGATTTTCAAACGACAAGTGCCTATCTAATAGAACACCCAAGATTTTGTGACTGTAGAGGACGTACCCGTAATCCGTATAGTTGCAAAATTGTAATACCCGAGATATATATATATACGAGTTATAGCCTGAAAACCAAAACATGTTTTTTGAGTGCTAGAAGAATGGTATGTAGCCTACGTTATGAACAAACTGAAAACATATCTACCAAGTTCACACATGTAAGCACACCCAGAAGGTCAACACAAGATCTCAGGCTTGCTATTTGTGCAATATCTGCTATTTGTAATAACTTGAAACTGCCAACAAAACTCCATTTGCTTGTTATAAAAGGTATTGTTCACGGCTGGACTGTTTGAAATCTACGTCTAGGGTTGATATGCATAGCTTGTAAGTATAATAAAACCCTTTAGTTTGTTTCAAGTTATATTGCCTTTGTAGTATTACTGCCTAACATCCATCTTTGCTCATTGAAGTTCCTGGGGATGAGGCAGGCAGCCCTCTTGACAAAGGTTAATACATGATGATTGTAAGATTTATTCACAACACATATGAAAAGTTGTTACATGAACTAACACTCTAAAAACTGGTTGTACAGTAATGAAACTAAAACACAATCTACGGATTTTAGAAGACATCCACTGAATAGATCGTAAACAGCGTCATTTACAACTCAGAACAAGGGTCAAAAAACAATTAGCAAAAAAAAAGCTTTCATTCTATCTGCAATTTTTGCTGTTGAGTAATCGTAACACACAGCATAGGACAAACAATTTGCACATAATAAACCATGTTTGATCACTTGATATCCATCCAGAATGCTTTAAAGAAGATTTACTGTGCAGGCTAATGGAATGATCTGGTTTAAAGCAACAACCATGGAAAATAACTCAGCCCTACCAAACAAAAAAAAAGTGTTGATGGTAACACGCTTACAATGGAGTTCTATAGTGCAATTGCTCTATGTACACAACACATTTCTGTTCGTTTTTACAAGCCCTTATTTTCTATGGCATTATTATCATTAGTGAAACTGATGGCAAATCTTTCACGTGTTTTCCCCCTGCAAAAACACTTCCATAATTCAGTAAGCTTACACAGCTTAACTTGTATTTAGCCCAGAACATTCCTTTAAGTACAAATATAACAATGACAGTCTGAGTTTGTCATAGTATGCATTATAAATCCAAAAGAATTTCTTCTTGCAACGTAACAAATGTGCAGAAAGACAAACAAAGGCACCACATATGTGAGTCCCAGGATGTGATTGACACTTCACACATACAAAACACACAAAAAATGCCAGCACTGTACCTGCAAAGACATTTACACAAAGATGTACATTTTACACTTCAAAAATCACATTTGTTGAAACACTGGCTTTGCTACAGTCATAATTAGTAATTACCATTGAAATAAAGGTGTCAAATCATGTTTCTAAAAGGTATTAGCAGCTGATTGTACGTCCACGTCATGCCTCTAGAGTTAGCATGGAGAACAGCTCTTTGTGTTAAGCATTATTCCTGGAATTTCACCAGTAAAACGACAAAGGAATGTTTTTACGGACTCACTGTTCTTTTACAAGAGTCTTTACAAGTTGTGCAATCATTATCTACTAGATTATGTAAGCATGGGGAAAAATTACAACAAAAATCACACATTAATGATAACATCCTCTTCCTCGTCCTTGACATCCTCAGACAGGCCGTCGTCAGAGTGCCTGCTTTCTTCATCAATGACGCTACCATGTGGGCCGATGATGTACCGGTAGTCTCCACCAATAGCAAGAGCAGCTCCTGATGACACCATTAACCAGTCCTTTTGATCTTCCTCTATACCTACACACTGCCAAGGTACCCCCCATGAGGGCTCTTCACTGCTACGGGTCCCGGCATCTGCCACCGGCCCAGAGGCCTGTTCTCCATCCTCTTCCTCCAGGTTCACATACAGCAGCGGTTCATTTACAGGAGCTGGATTCAGCTTTGCCCACAAGAGCTCCAACTGGTCAATGAGGTGTTGGAAACTAGGACGACACTTTGGGACAGGAGACCAACAGCTGTGCATGATTTCATAACTGGAAGTGAGAAAAAATTGAATAGTTTTTATATGATATATAAATATACACGAGTGTAAAATTGGCGTAGAAATTGTTAGTAAATTTCTCAAACAATTTAAAAGAACAGCAAGTAAAACATTGGATTTACCAAGAAATTTTGAAGCAGAAAAACTGAAATTGTATTTTCTTGTAAAATATACTCCAATAATGTTTTATTTACAAGCAAAATGAATATCTAAAATGAGTATGGTTTAAAAACGTTTTATGACTTTTAGTATTTAATACATTACCATTCAAAAGCCTGGTGTCAATAAGATTTTTTTTTAAAGAAATTAATACTTTTATTCAGCAAGTATGCATTAAAATGATCAAAAAAGATACTTTTACATTGTCAAAAAAAACTATTTATAATAAATGCTGCTGTTTTGTACTTTCTATTCATCAAAGAATCCTGAAAAAGTATGACAATTTTCACCAAAATATTAAGCAAAAAAAACATAAGAAATAATAAAAAAAAATTCTTCAGAGAATATCAGACAGCATGCATTTGCATCCAGAAATAATAAAAAAATTATAATACACTAAAACAGAAAATAGTTATTTTAAATTGTAATAATATTTCACAATATTACAGTTTTGTTTTTTTAAATAGATGCCATCTAAAAAATATATGATATATTAATGAATAAAACTTACATGTCAGCAGGACAGTCAGGAGGCTGTTTGAGTCTTTCTCCTTTGATAAGATACTCATAGATTTCGGAGTTCTCCACCCCTGGATAAGGTGTTTGGCCTCTGGTCATGATCTCCCACATGGTTACACCAAACGCCCACTTTAAAAAAACATCAGTACCAGGCACAATAAAAGCTTTATCAGATGAACAAGGACTACATACACTAGTAAACACAATTAAGAAATCATGAGCAACGTTGGTCAATTTTTGGTTTAAGAAACTGCCATTTTAATATATTACATGGCTTTCTGGGATACTAGATTTCGTTTGATCATTCTGTGGTCAAATACAGGGTGCGAACTACGGGGGAGGTAGGGGGAGCTCGGCTCCCCTTAATAAGACATGGGCTCCCCTGAAAACGTGATTTGTGAAATTTTGGGGGGGTCTCAAAAAATATTGACAATGTGTTATTTTGACGTGCAATTTCAGTTTTGTGTAATGTGATCATCGTAGATTAATTAATTAATTAATTCACTTCAATAAAGATAACTATACATGCTATTCTTGTCATGAGCATCAAGGTGTGGGGGCGCTGCGGTGCAAATTCCACTCATGTTTAGTACATGTTAAAAAATATAAACGTTGGACTCTGTGGTCGATTCTGTGTTAAGGTAAGGCATGTTATTCGCAATTATGTGTTGTGGCTGAGTTGTTATAGGTCTGCGTGACTCTCGATGTCTTAGGCCTAACTGAACGGAGGAATTATGGTATTCTTCTGTAGCCTAACGACGAGTAAGTTTAACCGTTGTTCATGTGAACTCAAAAACAACCTGATGCTTTGTTTCTAGACTATTTGTGGGTGGCTGTTTGTTGTTTCACCTATCAATTCGTGTCGATAAAGTATAATAGGGTAAATCCTGTATAGTGATTTATCCTATATAGTGCTTGCATAAAGCAAGTAGTGCATACACTTGTAGCTGTTATGTATCTTTGTAAGTCATTGTAAGCCCTCTTTTGAGGCACACACACGCACGAACCCCCCCCGTTATAAAAAAAACAAACAAGTGGGCTCCCCCAAAGTCCACGGTATAGTTCGAACACTGCCGTAAGTATATAGACAATTAATTGTATAACCGACCGTTGTGAGAATAGCAAAGATACAGTAGTAATTCCTCTTTAAGAAGAAGGTCTAGATGTATGAAATACTAACAACTAATATTAAATAAATAATGCATACAGACAAACAGTGTTCATTACCACATCGCTCTGTGTTGTGTAGACATTATCTGCCAGGCTTTCCAAAGCAATCCACTTTACAGGCAACTTAGAGACAGATCCTTGTCTATAGTAGTCACCGCTGTAGATTTTCTTTGAGAGACCAAAATCTGCTACACACACACTCATGTTTTCATTCAACCTAATAGTGAGGATGCAGATGATGAGAAATATTACACTTGAGCTAATCCAGACAGTTTGTGGTAAATAAGCAATATAAATATATTTGGATACATTTGGAGAGGTTACATGCCTATTAAATATGATCAAAAATGTGTTTCTGTTACATGCACATGAAATAACTCACATGCAGTTGCGAGCAGCCAGATCCCGATGGATGATGTTTTTGCTGCTTAGATACTCCATCCCTCGAGCAATATCCAGCATGAACTGAATGAGAATTTGCTGAGACAGAGTCTACAATAACAAAAGACAACTTCAGAAATCTACATCTACAGTAGCTGTGTGTTTGAGGACGTGACAGGTAATAAACATACGAAAGGATCATCTCCGAAGCGTGACATGAGAAGAAAAGTGTGGAGATCTCCATGTTTCATGAAGGGCAGGATCACCATAGGAACAGGTAGCCGCTGCTTGGCTCTCTTGTGCAGACTCACACCTGCGGGAGTAAAATCACAACCATATTTGCTCCATATGTTAAAGCAAACAGATTGTAACCCAAAGGTCAAGCAGAAAAGGAAAAGTGTGCACTAACCAATGAGCTCAATGACATTGGGATGATGGAAGTCTTTCATATAGGCAGCCTCTTTCAGACATTGCTCTATGTCACTGGATGAGTTAATGTCAGCTGTAAGAGCACAGAGAGAGATAAATCATTGTACAGAAACAATGACAGCACCAATAGCATGGGCCACAGACATCCACCTGCTCATTAACCAATCATTTTAGATGTACACTTACTTTTTAGGACTTTCACAGCAACCTTCTGCCCAGAGTTATTTTCCGATTTGAGAAACGCTTCTCTCACAGAGCCAAACTCACCTAGAAAACAAAACCCAGACGCTATTAATATTCTTCCTAATATGAGTTATTTTGACCGCAATGAATTAATGTTTTTATTTTATTTGTTCCCCTGTCTACATATACATCTCTTATGCTCACCAAGGATTAATTTATTTGATCAAAAATACAGTAAAAACAGTAATATTCTGAAATATTGTTACACTGCACAGTAATTTTTCTATTGATATATTTTAAAGTGTATATTACTCCTGTGATGCAAAGCTGAATTTTCAGCATCATTACTCCAGTATTAAGTGTCACATGGTCCTTCACAAATAATTCAGAAATATGCTGATTTGCTCCTCAAGAAACATTTCTTTTTACTATCAACGTTGAAAATATCTGTGCTGCTTAATACTTCTGTGGAAACTGTGATACACTAGCATTCAAAAGGTTGGGGGTCAGAAAGATTTTTTTAAAGAAAGAAATGAATACTTTTATTGATCAAGGTTGCATTAAATTGATCAAAAGTGACATTTATAATGTTACAAAGGATATTTCACCATCCTTTTCAGAATCTATTCAGTTCTTTGTAACTTTCTATTCATCAAATGATACTGAAACCAAATGTATCAGTGTTTCCACAAAAATATTAAGTAGCAAAAATGGTTTTCAACACTGAACCATCATTAATAATTAATCAACTGAACATCCAAGTCATAATGTACCTTTTCCAAGCATGCGTCCCAGAGTTAATAGCCTTTCAGAGATGAGAACATCCTGTAACTTGGCCTTCAAATCACTGTTGATTCCTAGACTGTCCACTAGAGGGAAACAGAGTCGAAATTAATAATTTCCTGTAAAACATGCACTGTATGATGTGTTGTGCATACCAGCAACTTGTTCACTTACATGTGGATTCTGGGGGCTCAGGAAACTGCCTGTTGAAGGACCTGGCAGCTGTAAAGGAAACTGGCACATCTGTCCCCGAAGCTGCAAATGCAGACCTGCAAACAGACCAAACCATTAAAAATAACCCATATTTCACAGTTTTAAAGAACAATTTAGAAACGCATTTTAACCAAACTGCCTAAAAAGGTAAAACACACAAACATAATGATTGGAAGTGAGAAAATGGTTTAAAATTCTATTCTTGGACTACAACTTCGATAGATTTATATCCAATATTTAATCATTTTGAGCACAGGTGATCCAAACTGTAAAAGGACAGATCACAGTTTACCAGATTTCAGTCGTATTTCAGACAAAATGTGCACTTACTGCATTTTGGGCAGGATATATGGTGTATTAATGTATCACATTCAGTAAAAACATACCCAAACTGGGTCTCTTTGCCTCTGTTGCGCACTAGTACAATCAACAGGAGTCCCACCATGATGGCCACAAGAAGGCCGAAAAGCAGCCCCACCCACATGTGGCCCCTCTGAGTCTGAGCCTGCATGGCTGAAACAAGACAACAAGAGCGTTAAACACCACTTCTGCTCAAAAGTGCCTGAAGCCACGCCATTCCTGCATAATGAGCCACACAAAGAAAAAAGGTACTGCATTATGGGAACAAGCTGCAGTGACTGCAGAAATCCCAATTTCAAAAGGCAGGAGGGCAGACAATGAGAGTGGACAGACCTGACACAGGCATCACGAGAACAGGCTGACTCCACGGGCCACATCCTGCCATTGTGCATGCTGCAACCTGGAAGGTGGCGTTAAAGAAGCTCCCTGCACCCGAGAGACGGGCAACGTTGTCTTTAAAAAGTAAGGGATCCTATAAAGACAAAAAGCAAATTGTGCATAGCAGTTAAGGGTGGGTAGCTCTTAAATGTCATGACAGAGGAAAATGAATGGCCTTTAGACGTCCAAACTTGGCATGTATATGATATTTTATCATAGAAACGAATACAATTTTTACCCATTACCAATAACAAGATAAAGGTCATTTTTTATATGATCAATAATGTTTCAAGTCATATTTATAAATATAGAGCTTTATACAATACAGATCGTTTATAAGCAGATTCACAATCACCGTATTAATGTTGCAAAATTCATAAATTATGAAATGACTTCAATTTCAGCTTTAAAGCAACTCTAAAGAAGACAATAGTGTCATTATTCAGGTCAGTTGATTCAATTCAGTTTAATAACGGTGTCAATGTTGCAAAGTTAATAAATTCTGAAATTATTCAACTTAGCTATAAACCAGATCTACAGAAGTAAATAGTGCCATTTTTCAGCTCAAGTCAGTTCAATATTTATTTAATTCAGTTGTCATTATTGCAAAGTTCATCAATTACGAAATTAATCATTCAGATTCGATACTGAATCAATTCAGTTCAATAATAGAGTCAGTGTAGCAACAGTTCCTTTATAAGTATGTCTTCCTTTACAATGATGTACCTGACTCTCTCCTCCTTGGTTCCACTGCACTTTATATGCCAGTAACCTTCCACGTAGCTCCTCCTGATCCAGTGCCGCCCAGGACAGAGTGAGCTGATGCTCGCTGAGTTCAAAGGTAAAGTTCTTTGGAGCTGCTGATGGTGCTGTGTATGAAAGATATGAAAACAGTAAAAAAGAGAGAGTGCATAGGGTCAATTACCACTGTACAGACAAAAGTATGAGTCAAACACCTCTGTCACAGCCAGGCCTGGATGGAATTTGTTTACATTTTCTCCACTGAATTTGGTGGGGGGGTTCCTCGAGAATTGGTGGAATGGATTTCAAATGGAGAGTACTATACTCTTATTTATACTTGATAAGAAAGAAAAATATGACCGGCAGTAAATCAAATCCATTTAAACAGCTGCAACGACCAGTAGGTGGCAGCATATTGAATGCTGTATGTGGCAGCATTGCATTGATATGGATTGGGGACACACACAATGGCGCATTGTACCACTCAGCCTGGAATCTACTGGACTGCAGCCAGTGCTAGCAGTTTACAAACATGTAAACAGGGTCAACTTCAGAAACCCCTTCTGCTCCTCAAACCCATCCACCAGTTCCTCCCCTTCCAAACCCCCTCGCCCCAGGCGTCTGGCCAGGACCAGCTCTCTGGCTCGTTTGTTTACTTCCAACCCACCAAAACGTTGGTCAAACGGTTTTATTCCCTATGGAATGTTAAAAATGTTAGTCACTCAGGACTGTTTTACCACAGTTTGGAATTAAATATGTCAGTGTCAATTAGCCCTCATTGATCCAAGCCTAATAATTTAGTGATGTATGCAAGAAAGCATGTTGCTTCGAGATGGATCGGAGTTCTACAAAATGCAATTTCCTTCCTTCCTTCCTCTCTTCTTAGTACCTCAACACTCTTCATGCAGACACAAAGTATAAGGATGACCAGAACAAATTTCACATGAAAATCAAAAGAAATGTAGGATTTTTTTTTTCCAAAAAGTAAATTACTGTAATTTATTTATTGAATAATTTTATTAAAATATTTTTTATTACATTGTCCAAAATGTAATGGTCATACTCAAATATAAAAGAAGTCTCTAAAAAAACTAAGTTATTTACTTGTATATCATAGACATATACAGTATATATACGTTTTTAAGTAAATTATTTCAGCTAGTTATAATGGCATTTATCATTTTCATTCTGTTTAAATTGAAGTACTAAAATAGATCAAACTAAAACATAATAAAAACCTTATAGACATTAAACAAAAACTAATAAAAATGACAAAAAAAAATACTAAAACTTTAACTAAAACTAAAATTAAAATGGAAAATATAAAAATAAAATTGAAGTCAAAACTATTAACAAACAAAATCTACAGTAGTAAACGTTATTATAATTTTCCAAACCCAAAAAAAACCCTGTTTCTTTTATGACTAATGATTTGAGTTCAGTATACACTCATTTCAGGGGGGCTTCAAATAGCTTATTTATAGTCTGCATATTAAGTTGTTGTATTTTAAAATCAAGAAAGTTACACACGTCCTCAAAACTCCTTTTATAGACACTGGACTCATTATTAGTAGTTTATAGCCAATTAAATATTTTATATTTTAAATAAAAAAAATTTACTAGAGAAGGTCTGATCAATTTTGCCCATGGGAACCTTACCAATCTCTAAATCAAACAGTAGAGCACTGATCTAGCTATGCCAAGGTGATGGGTTCTATTATCAGGGAATGCAAGAGCTGATAAAATGCTTACTTTAAATACAATATAAGCTGTTTTGGATAGAAGTGTCTGCCAAATGCATGAATGTAAGTCTGCAATTTAATTTCCACAGCAATGCCATTTGAGAGAAAAAAGCCATTAATGTTAATTTGACTCAGAACACATTAGAAAGAAACACCATGCATGCATAATGACATTACCTTATCTGATGTTTCACATACCTGCCTCTGGAGTGTGAAAGTCCACCCAGGGAGAGAAGGGGGAAGAGCCCACCTCGTTATCACACCGGATTCTCACACTGTAGTTTGAGTAACTGCTGAGTCCCTCAAACACATGCTGGAAGGGTGGAACTACCACATCCACATCAGGAAGTTTTAGCTTCTTTCCAGGTCCCTTTGACACCTACAAATGGATTAAAGTCAGATATTTCTCATCCCATTATGGCACATAATCCAAATATGAGCCCAGTAAAACTGGTAAAAAATCATTTTAATTTAATTTAATTGAAGCATATGGATTTAAATACTGAGAATTTTAAAAAGAAAAGAAAAGAAAGAATTTGCTAACTATTTACTTAGATATGGAAGCTTATTTTGGAATTAATAAGGCTAAGGAATAAAAGTGACTTTTTTTCTTCATATATCTTGCAATTGCAAGTTCTAAACTCATAATTGTGAGTTTACATCTCGTAATTCTGACTTTTTTTCTCAGAATTGTGTTATAAATTCGCACTTACGAGTTTGTCTCATAACTATGACTTTTTTCTCTGAATTCAAAATTTACATTTTACTGTTTTTTGTTTACGTCACAGAATAAAACAATAAAAAAGGTTATTGCAACTTAGAAACTCACAACTATGAGGAAAAAGTCAGAATTGTGCGATTTAATCTCACAATTGTGTATATAACTTACAGTTCAGAGTCAGACTTCACTTTTCATGGTGAGTTATAAACTCACAATTCTGAGCTTATAGCTCGCAACAAGTTTTTTTTGTCTCAGAATTGCGAGAGAAAATTCTAAATTGTGCTCGCTGAGTTCAGAAATTGTGAGACAAAGAGTTGCAATTACCTTGTTTAGATTTTTATTTCATGGCAGGAATAAGCTTATGAGACCTTTCTTTTTGTTAAAGAAAACACGTTTTCTTAAAGGGGTCATATGATGCTTTTTTAAAGATCATTATTTTGTGTATTTGGTGTAACAGAATATGTTGACATGCTTTAATGTTAAAAAAACTCACATTATTTTTCAAATACTATACATTTTATTGTAGGTCCTCTATGCCCCGCCTTCTCTCAAACGCTTAGTTTTCTACAACGTCCCTCCTTCCGACACGTAGTCTGCTCTGATTGGCCAGCTGACCAGTGCATTGTGATTGGCCGAACACAACAAGCACAATGTAATGCCCCTTACCATAATCGCAAGCTTCAACTTTCAAAATAAATGTAAAGACAGAGACCGAAAGGGGAACAGAGTCTCGTGACAGACACAGTGATGAAGCTGGTATGTGTTTGCAGTACACAAGCCACTGTTAAGACAGCTGACTCCACTGTGATCTGACCCCGTCTCCGCTCTGCGCTCTCTCTCTCTCTTAGATGATGCTTGCGCCGGATCACTCCTATTCTCTCGTGTGCTTGTGCTCTCTCTCTCTCTCTCTCTCACACACACGCACACACACGATGGCAAAATCCGATGGAACAGTCAATCGCAAATACTTAAACCTAATAAAAAACAAGTTGCTGATTCAGAAGCACCAGATTGTCATAGTAAAGTTAGAATTACCTCCTCTCCTAGGTTTATGAAACGGTCGTCCATAAAATGCATGCTGTTCTGTTGTAAGTAAATCTTAAGCAATGATTCCTAATTGCATCTATTTCTGGAAGGCCAAATAAAGTGCTTTTTGCTTTCGCCTAGAAACACACAGCGTCTCCCTGACATGGCTGCTTCAACACTAACTGCAGTTACTGAAACCACGCCTTCTTTCTTTGCATGCACATTTGGGCGGCATTATGCAAAAATTTCCACATAGTGAGGTAGATATGTAGCAGCGTGTTAGAACAAGCCGTTTTAGGGGGGCATGGCAGAGTCTTAACTTGATAAAGAATATCTCTTTGGTTTTAAAACTTTAGTCTTTGCAACTTCAGGGATCTTATCTATGCACAATCAGTTTGTAACACTCCAAAGAGAAAGGAAAACTTGAAATCGCATCATATGACCCCTTTAAGAGAGCAGTGGGACTGCTTTGTTTTTACAGATGTAAAAACTCTATTTTCCAGATGTAATGAGGGTCTATTTTATGGGTCACTATCACAATCTAAGCTAAAAACAAAAAGTGAACCATGTTATCTGAGAACCAAACACCATATTGTTAAAGGAAGGGTTCCATACAATGGAAGTCAATGGGGCTGGGTGCTTTAAAAAGGACAAAAGCACCTTAAAAGTAGTCCACCCAACCTGTGAGCAGTGTAAAGCATTCTCCCTAACATATGCCATGTGTTACACAGGAGGAAATTCATAAGGGTTTGGAATAACAAGAGAGTGAATAAATTATTTTCAGTTTGGGGTCTAGTACTAAGACTGTACGGCAATAGGACAAGCATGAGGACATTAACAGAAAAAGACATGCAACAATGTCAAAAACTATGTAGTAACAGGTATACTCTACCTGTATAGTGCAGGTGGAAAGCTGTGAGTGCCCAGTGAAACCTGGACTCCATGTTAAGGTTATATTAAGATCAGACACATGATGTACCTTGACGTCCTTGGGGGAATTCATACCCCCCCCCCCTCCCATCCCAACCGCCCGCGGTACCTCGCACATAAGAATCACATGTAAAGAAAAGCATTATAACAACAACATGTATTTATCTTCTCTCTGTTGGGAGCTTTTTGTGCCTTCGGACTTCTGTGGTTGTATTTGTGTGGTTGACTGTGTAATACAGTTGTTAAAATATGATGGATTACTGCCAAAACAAAAACCAACAACTAATTTTGCATTCTGTATGGAATTACAGCAATAAAAGTTATGTGAGCTGGAAGTGAAAAACACTATGGTATGTCTCACCTTTAATGTGCACTGTGCCTGTGCGTGACACGGAGATGCCTCGAGTGTTCTTAGCCTCACAGTAAAACTTTATACTGTCATTCACACCTGGTTGAGCAAATGAGAAACATTGCTGTGGTCAGCGCTTCAGAGTACGATTATCTCGAAATAAGCTTGCAAAAATGCATATTAAATGGGTCACATTTCACCCCAATATCAAAAGAATGAAATAAGGAAAATACAGTTGAGGTCAAAAGTTTACATACACCTTGCAGAATCTGCAAAATGTTAATTATTTAACCAAAATGCATGTTATTGTTTGTTTAGTACTGACCTCATAACGATATTTAACAATAAAAGTGTTATATAGGAAACAAGAGAATAAAATAGGGTTGAATTTATAAAGACCCCCCTTCACCCGTTTACACACCTTGATTTATTAATACCGTGTCGTTACCTGACGATCACAGCTGTTGTGTTTTTTTTTGGTTTTAGGTGCGAGTTGTAATGAGGTCCCTTATCTGTCATGAAGGTTTTAAACTGCCCACAGCGGTTTACTGAGGAAAAATCCTTCAAGTTCCACAATATTATACATTTTTTAGCATTCTTTTTTTGTATTGAACCCTTCCCGACAATGACTGTATGATTTGGCTCAAGCTTTTCACACTGAGGCATAAGGGAATATCTGCAGTTTACAGAAAGGTTCCAAACGCTCACGATGCTCGAAGCGAAAACAATGCATTATAGGAATTATATCTAACAGTATTTTGATGATACATGTAAATATATTTAAAACTCTATATTAGATATATATATATATATATATATATCTATATATATATAATACTACCACAAAGTTTGGGATCAGTAAGATTTTTAATATCTTTGAAAGAAGTCTCTTCTGCTCACAAAAGCTGCATTTATTACAATAAAAACAGCAATATTGTGAAATATTCTTGCAATTTAAAATAACAGTTTCTATTTTAATATACTTCAAAATATAATTCATTCCTGTGTTATATATCGATATATATATATTATACATAAAATTATGTGACCCTGGACCACAAAACCAGGCATAAGGGTAAATTTTTTGAAATTTAGATTTATATACCAGCTGAAAGCTGAATAAATAAGCTTTCCATTGATGCATGGTTTGTTAGGACAATATTTGGCCAACTATTTGAATATCTGGAATCTAAAGGTGCAAAAAATTTGATGCGCAGAAGTGAGTTGCAAAAAGAGTGAATCAGACAACAGGAGTTTTCTCAATAACTCAAAGAAAGATTACAAAAAACATCCTGATCTCATGTCTCAGCCCGCCCTCGTGAACAAGGCCATGGCAGCTGTGACATTGTTTTAAATCATAACAGAGTCATCTGTCCTCAGTAAACTGTTCGGAAAAAACTACAGCTCAGCTCAACACTGAGTGAGTCAAAAACCCATTTATGCCAAAGGTGCAAGTGGCTGATAATATGAACGCGTGACACACAGTCTTACATAGATATGATGACTCAATGATTTCATTACGCATTATGCTATTAAAATGGAAAGTTTACTTTATTGGGCTTCACCACACTGACAGTATTGATCACTATAATGCATTCCCTAACAGAACAAAAGATCCAGTTACAAAATGTAAAGGCAGGGCAGTAAACAGGCCTTGACATTATCCACCAACAGACGTCTTTTTTACTACAAGAACATGACTTGTAACAGTCTGTAATGAAACATACCAAAAACATACACAACCCCATGTAATATTACACTACAAGTAAGCACAAACTTGCCCCACTAGAAAGGAAACACACTACTGTTACACCTTTGTACAAACTCAAAGTCACTCCACAGCAACCAGTGACTCAGTTCTACAATTTATCTGCACAATATATCATCCGATAGAAGATTTGAAAGAGGATTTCTGAATCTTAGATGTTTCACACAATGTTTCATAATGTTTCAAATGACTGTTTAATGTTATGCACAAACAAACTTCCATTGAATAACGAAATATAGGAGTGTTTTCAGGGCAGTATTGGGGAGTAACTAACTAATCATAGACGCATCTGAGACAGAGGCAACTAACTAATCAAGAGCATAAACTTTAACTCTAAATGGTTAACTTTAAAAACTGTTTAACTTGTGGAAAATGAATGAGGGAAGATGGCAACGCTCAACATGGTGACTGTTGGAAAGGAAGTAATGCTTTTTTACTTTAACGTGCCAATGATTAGCATATGGGATAGGCTTTTCTCTATAACATTTATGTGCATTAGATTAGACTAACCTAAAATATATAGTTTTAGCCTGTTTAGATTTGAACATACAGTATGTTGACATTTATGATTTGTAATGTAAGCTTGCTAAACAGTTTCAAAGATCAGGGTATGACTGGAAAGGCTGCCTGTTGGCTGTTGAGTGAATTGAGTGAACTTACTTCAAAAGGATTTTGGGGCACTTGAGAATGTGTGTACATGACAGAAAGTAATGCATAGAAATGTCCCAGATCTGATAAATGCCACCAATTCCACACTATAGCATTATAGCAGTATTTGAAACTAAGCATATCCCATTATTCATCACGTCCAGGATCTCACAAGATCATGAAAGATTGAGGGTAAGTTGAATTAAGTATTACACATCATTTAGTAATAAAACAAGTGATGCACATTTTATTGATGAGTCTGCATTTTGTGTTGTAAATTGCTTCAACTGTCACATAGGGACTACTGAACACATATTTTAGAAGTATTGTAAAGTACAAAGTATTAAAAACCAAAATGTGTAAACTAAGCTCTGTAAAAACATCACTTGAATTTTTACAACACATGTTGTAAGTGTGTCCCATCAAGTAATCGTTCTACGCACACTTGCAGTCTTCACACCCACTTGAAAATTTGGGGCAAATACCGGAGATATATCATGTAAGACGACAAGTGGTCAAGTACAAAGACCGCAAATGTGTGTATTGGGACAGACCCTTGGTGTGTCTCACCTTTAACAAAGAGAACTGAGGGGGAGGGTGTGAAATCCCCCTTCTGTTCGCCTCCAAGCCACCACAGCACCTCCACAGGTTCTGGAGGACCTGATGCAGCACACGTCAGGTTGAAGGGCTCCCCTGCAAATGCAGCCACATCCTTGGGTTCCACCACAAAATGAGGCACACCTAAAATACGAGCAGGAGGTGGCAATATATGTTGTGTTTGCACCAAAGCAACAAGATCTAATTGAATAAATCGATTACTTGATGGATTCTGAAGCAGCAACTGACAAACCTTCTACTGTAATCCAAGCAGGCTCTGAGGAAATGATCCTGCCGTGATATTCAACCTCACACCAGTAATTCCCGGCATCTTGTTGCTGCACCGATTTAACACTAAAAAGAAAGAAACACTCAGAACAGACACTATTTAAAGGGTAAAATGAACCACAAATTAAATATGCATCATTTACACACCCTCATGTTGATGTAAATCAAAATAACATTTATTGACCACATGTGCCTTGAGCACAAATGCATACATTTATATAAAACATTTATAACATTCACACTGTTACTGAACTAAATCAAATCAACATTGAATTAAATTGAGGTGGATAATGGCACTATTGTCTTTTTAGAGCTGCTTTACAGCTAAAATTGTTTCACAAATAACTCTGCAACATTAACACGGCTATTTTCTTGTTTATTATTATCTATAGTATTATCTAAGTGCTATATAAATAAATGTGACTTGGCTTGACATAGACTTAGAAAAGTAGCAAATGCCACAACTTTGTCTAATAATGATCATGGAATAATGCCACATCCGTCTTAAAGTTTTACAACTAGACAAGAAGAGCCAGTCAGTCTAAGAGTGCTGAGATTTATGTAGACAAAGGTCAGTTGCGCAAACAACGGCATGACTTGCATTCACATAAAAGAGACGCATGACGTATACATTTGTTTACAGCTATGACACCCACAACAGGAAACTAGACATTTATAGATTATGCTGGCAGCGTGGCGTTCAGCAAGGAAACGTGACTCCTGTAATACATTAAACCAGTTTCTCTCTTCACTGTTTGTTATCCTCTTTAGCCTAATCTTACAGCAGGCAACACTTTCAACAGCAAATTTCCACCCAAACTGTGTTTAGTCTAAGACTGGACTAAATTAGCATCTAGAAACTGGGCAACTGGACTACGTCACGAGTCACAACACGTGCAAGAGATTTTCAGCCCTGCCAGCTTTCAGTAAAGCAAGTTTAAAATGATCTCCAAGGTTACTATAGCGTGACACTGTTTGTGGCTTTAATTTGATTTATATAGTCATTCAAAAGTTTGGGGTTGGTAAGATTTTTTAATGTCTTTGAAAGATGCCTCTTATGGATGTGTTTATTTGTATACAGTAACACAGTAATATTGTGAAATATTATTACAATTCAAAATAGTTGTTTTCTATTTAATTATATTTTAGAATGTAATTTATTTCCGTGATGCAAAGCTAAATTTTCAGCCTTCTCCATTCCTCATGTCAAGTGATCCTCAAAATTTATCGAAATGCCGATTTGCTGCTCAAGAGACATTTCTTAGTATTATCAATGGTGAAAATAATCTTGTATAACTTTGAAGGGCAAAGTTACTTGCTACAGTAACAAACATGTTAGACTTCACAGAAAAGTCCTTGATAAAGTTACTGGAGTTACTGTGGTATCTAACAAAGAAGCACAAACAACTGTTCTGGTGTTCTAGCTCTGCACCCACACTGTGATAAAACAGAAAATTATACTGATACAGACACTGATACAGAGTCTCCTTCAATGTGCAGCTATCTGATTTTTTAAACTGTTTTACTGTGTCTGCCTTGTCTAGATGGTCTGAAAACCCTATTACTTATGTCAACAAGACACATGTTGTTTATGTTCAAAACGCTAACACTAGTTTGAGAAACAGTAGTAATAGTGGCGCTTGTCTTAGAAAATAGTTAGTGAATCTGAGATTTGACAAATCATATGATAATATATTCTAATCAGTTTCAACATCCCCTTCATACAGTCTGATGTCAGTTCTTGCCTGAAAACAGTGTCAATAAGTTACATTTCATTTCTAACCACTGAAAAAACATCTATGCTGAACAACAATTCAGGATGTCCAGTTGCAGGTTCATGTTTTCCTACCTGTGAAAGGTCTCCCAGTGATGTGCATCTAGTGTGATGTACATCTGATCACTGCTGTAGATCTTCTCTCCGTCCTTCATCCAGATGATCTCTGGTTCACTCAAACCCTCAAAGGCACAGCCCAGACGGGCCATGTTACCCTGAGTCACCGTTTGGTTGGAAGGGTCTTTGGTGAACCGTAATCCTGGAGGACACACAGTGTGACATGTTTCTAAAGCAAACTTAAGACCGAAGTAACATCAAGACATTTGGACATACTTGATAAGCTGATCATTTCATGATCGGAGAGAGTTCTAGTAAAGATTCAAATGCTTATGCATAAATGCTTAAAAGGATTTTTGGTAAACAAATCTAAATTGTGCATACATATGAATTTCATAGCATTATTAAACTCTCTATCTATTATCTATATGATCTATCTATATCGATTACATAGTTCACCCAAAAGACAGCAATATTATGGATAGACTGGAATTTTATCTGGAAACAATGGTTTCCAGTTAAAAACATCATAATAATGGATTTGTTCATTACAAACACACAGCTTTCGTTCACAGCTGTAACCGAATGACGAGTAGTGTGGATTATTGTGATGTTTTTATCAGCTGTTTGGACTCTCATTCTCACGGCACCCATTCACTGCAGAGGATCCACTGGTGAGCAAGTGATGGAATGCTAAATTTCAGCAAATCTATTCTGATTAATCTACGCTCCCCACATCTTATGGCCTGCAATTTTCAGCAAATTTTCATTTTTAGGTGAACTATTCCTTGAAAAAACACAGTAATTCACATCACACGCTTTCTTGGTGGCTTCCTGCCTTTAATTGTCAAGTAAATCACAAAAAAAGACAGAGAATAGCAGAACAAGACATGTGCAATATGTAATCTACGCCTCCAAAATTTGTAAAGAAACTTCATATTTCCTTCAAGAGGCATTTGTGCACTTCATCTCTGACAGTTTGCACGTTCTGACTGTGGACAGACAGCAGACGTCATGCATGCTGCAGATGTCTGAAAGATCTCCACTGTGACAACACAACACAGCTGGCCAAAACATCTGCATCAAAGATCACATTCATTTCCCAGGAAGAGGACCTACAGTGACTGTTCATGATGTAACTCAACAATCACTAAAGTAGCATATCTATCTATCTGTCTATCTATCTATCTATCTATCTATGTATCTATCTATCTATCTGTCTGTCTATCTTATCTATCTGTCTATCTATCTATCTATCTGTCTATCTATCCCCCCCCCCCCCTCTCTATCTACTCATCTAGCTATCTATCTCTCTGTCTATCTATATCTATCTATCTGTCTGTCTGTCTGTCGTTCTATCTATCGTTCTGTCGTTCTATCAATTTTCTATCTATATCTATCTATCTATCTATCTGTCTGTCTGTCCTGTCTTTCTATCTATATCTAGTCTATCGCTATCTACCTGGTCTGTCTGCTATCTATCTATTATCTCTAAATCTACTATCTATATATATCATCTGTCTGTCTGTCTGTCTGTTCTGTCTGTCTATCTATATCTATTATATATCTGTTCTGACTGTCTATCTATCTAATATAATCTGCTATCTCTATCATCTGATTCTATTGCTACTGCTATATCATCGTACTGGGCTGTCTTCTAGCTATCTGTCTGTCTATCCTATCGATCTGTCGTCTATATCTATCATATCTATCTATCTGTCGTCCTGTCTGTCTGTCTGTCTTCTAATTCTATCTATCTATCTTCTGTCTATCTAGCTCGATGCTATCGTCTATCTATCTCTATCTATCTATCCCCTATCTATCTGTCTTCTATCTGTTATCTATTCTATCGATCTGTTCTGTCTGTCTTCTATATCTGGCTACTCGTATCTATCGATCCTCTGTCTTCCTATCTGCTATCGATCTATCTCTTCTATCGTCTGCTGTCTATCACTGTCTATCCTCTATCTAAATCTATCTACCGTCTGTCTGTCTATCGTCTGTCTATCATCTGTCTATCTATCTATCAATCTATCTGTCTGTCTATCTATCTATCTATCTGCCTGTCTGTCTTCTATCTATCCGTCTGTCTGTCTATCTCTATCTAGCTGTCTGTCTGTCTGTCTGTCTGTCCTATCTTCTGATCGATCTATCTATCTGTCGTCTGTCTGTCTGTCTGTCTACTATCTATCTATCTATCTATCTACATCTATCTATCTGTCTTCTGTCTGTCTGTCTGTCTGTCTATCTATTCGTCTATCTATCTATCTATCTATCTATCCGTCTGTGTGTCTGTCTAACTATCTATCTATCTATCTCTGTCTGTCTATCTATCTGTCTGTCTGCCTGTCTATCTATCTATCTATCTATCTACCTAGCCTCCTATCTATCTATCTATCTCTATCTATCTATCCGTCTGTTTGTCTGTCTATCTATCTATCTATCTACTATCTGTCTGTCTGTCTGTCTATCTAGCTATCTTCTATCTGTCTGCTGTCTTCTGTCTGTCTGTCTGTCTGTCTATCTATCTATCTATCGTCGATCGTCCTGTCTACGCTATCTATCTATTCTATCTGTCTATGCTATCTAGCGTCTGTCCTTTCGTCTTCTAGCTATCTTACCGTCTGTTGATCTATCTCTCTATCGATCTATCTATCTATCTGTCTATCTCTATCTATCTATCTGTCTATCTATATATCTGTCTATCTATCTATAATCTGTCTGTCTATCTCTATCTATCATCTATCTATCTATCTTTCTGTCTGTCTGTCTATCGTCTGTCTATCTATCGTCTGTCTATCTATCTATCTATCTATCATTCTGTCTGTCTGTCGTTCTATCTATCTGTCGTTCTATCGTTTTATCTATCGTTCTATCTATATCTATCTATCTATCTGTCTGTCTGTCTATCTATATCTATCTATCTATCTGTCTGTCTATCTATCTATCTCTATCTCTAGCATCGCTGTCCTTTCTATCTATCTATCTCTATCTGCTATATCTATCTATCTGTCTGGTGTCTAGCTCTATCTACTGTCGTCTATCTCTATCTTCTGTCTGTCTACTCTGTCTATCTATCTATCTATATCTCTATCTATCTATCTATCCGTATGTCTTTATCTATCGATCTACGTCCTCTCTATCACTTTCTATCTATCTATAGCTGTAATAGAATGAGACTCTAAATGGCTGTTTGTTTTAACAGAATTCAACTCCAAAATTGTATTTGGTTAAATAATGATGCATAACAAAAGTGTGCCTTTTTCATTTAACTAAACAAAGTAGTCTCTTTCTGGATACTTTTTCAAATACATGCTCTGTCAATAATCCAGTGGTTAAAATATTAAAAAACTTTTTTTTTTTTTAAACACACACAAAAAAAAAACAGAGACGCTGATTTAGTTTAAATTCGTTTAGGCTTAAGTTGGCTAAAAACATCAACAACAACAATAAAGAGAAATTATTATGCGAAAGGTTATAAAAGAGGGTTATGACACATTCTGCTTGAGTTTATAGTAACTGTTAAACTGATGTTTATCGTGAAACACAGTCTCCACGTCAACACATCTTCAGCACTGATGAGTTTAAGAAGCACTGCGCTCACGATTATGATTAAACAAACTTACCGTGAATTCCCTCACTGAAGTGTAGTAAAAAGAGCAGCATACAAAAACAACCCCCCATTATAACATCTTCTGTTAAAGAGCTAAGTTATCTCCTTCACCTCAGGAAAGTTTGAACAGCGGTGATTAATGAATTAACTTTGTGTTCGTAAATCCCATTATATTCTTCACCGGAGTTTCAACTTCAAAATTAACCTCTTGCATTTATTAAATTAAGGCAGCAGGTTAAACCGGTAAAAGTAGCATTTTGCTCATTGTTTGGATAAATCCTACACGAGTTCGTGAGAGCGCGGTGACCATCGTTCAAGTCAAGCAGCTCGGTTTAGAAAAACAGAAGCAAATGAATCACTGAGGTGTCGGAGAAGCGCCCCCTTACGCCACGTGACGCAACTACACCACACAACAGCAGAAACAGCTAAATGTTACTCACAGCAGGGGGTTCAAACTTTCTGAAGCTAAAGGCATATTCACGTATATTATACTATAAAGACAGCATGCCTTTTTGCCAAATTAATAATCGGATTTTTAATACTGGCTTTAGTACAAATTAAATATGTCTGTTACACTGGTTTTATTATATTGTTTGGAAACAATCAAGTTTTTTTTTCCCATAAATAAATAATCATGGGTAAATTATTTTTCCTCATATTCTTACAAATACAAATAAAGAAAAAGTAATAATAAACATACAAACAATAGAACATTTTTTATGTAATAAAATTATTATGTATAATATGGAAGAGAAACGTTTTTTTATTCAAAATTATTTGCATGCTTTTTCTACCATAAACCATGTGTCAACCTAGTTCCAAAATAGTGATGATTCCCAGGTTTTCCTCTTGCTTTTACATCTTTTTGTTTACTTTCTAATTTATTATTAATTTTCACTACAACTTTTACTTATTTCAGGTCATTAGCAGAAACGCTTTTTATCCGAAAAAGCGACTTACAAATCAAAAAGTCATTAACTAAAAGCAAAATTCTATAAATACGATATATATATAGATATATATACACCTTTAAGAAAATACCAGAAATTATGTTAAAAATAACAATCCTAACGGACCAACATTTCAAAACAAACATTTAAATGAAAACAAAAAAATACAGCTAAAAACAATTCAAAATATTAAAAGAACAAAAGGTATGAGTATACTAATGATTCTAACATAACACTAAGCCAAAACACACTCCATATACATAAATTCAATATAATATATATTATTTCATTTCCATTTTGCATGTTGAAGTACTGAAATAACTCAAAACTAAAACTTAATAAAAAACCTACATAGACAATTAAAAAACTAATAAAACGACAACATTACTACAACTGTAACTAAAACAAAAATAGATAACTAATACAAATCAAAATACATTAGTTTATCAGTAATCCTAAAAAAAAAAATAACACTGAGCCAAACACACACGCTAAAATAACAACAACTTACTTACACATAGTAAGAAATTGTTATAAAAAACTGCACCAGAATTGACACAATATTCGGAAAAGAGAGAAATAAAACGATATCTCTGTCCCGTGCTGTGTCCCCGCTCCTCTCTAAAAGGTGCGTCTCAATAAATTAGAATGTCGTGAAAAGTTCATTTATTTCAGTAATTCAACGCAAATTGTGAAACTCGTGTATTAAATAAATTCATGCACGCAGACTGAAGTAGTTTTAAGTCTTTGGTTCTTTTATTGTGATGATTTTGGCTCACATTTAACAAAAACCCACCAATTCACTATCTCAACAAATTAGAATCTGGTGACATGCCAATCAGCTAATCAACTCAAACCACCTGCAAAGGTTTCCTGAGCCTTCAAAATGGTCCTCAGTTTGGTTCACTAGGATACACAATCACGGGGAAGACTGCTGAACTGACAGTTGTCCAGAAGACAATCATTGACACCCTTCACAGGAAGGGTAAGCCACAAACATTCATTGACAAAGAAGCTGGCTCTTCACAGAGTGCTGTATCCAAGCATGGTTAACATAAAGTTGAGTGGAAGGACAAAGTGTGAAGAAAAAGATGCAACACCCAACCGAGAGCACCGCAGCCTATGGATTGGTCAACTAAATATATATCTAATATTATAGATTATGCTGACACTACTATTATTTATTATTGTTGTTGTTGTTAATTTTTCATTCAGAATTTGTCTGCAAACCACCTAACATTCTCTGGGGGATGAAACGGTGCCGAACCCCTTCTGATCACAGCGCTGGGGACTCTTGAGAGGAACCTTCTTTATAAAGATAGCATTATGTGAGGCAGCGGTGAGCGGCCTCTAGTGGTCAGACGCAGCACTGTCTGTCGTTCTCCCGGAGTGAAGCGTGACTCCGCGCACTGTAATAGGAAGTTCCCCTCCAAAACTTTTAGGAAACAGTCCAGTCCGACCTGCACCAAATGAACGCCGACACTATAATTATAATTATGGTAAGTCCGACAACGGTCCATGACCACTCCTATCGATGTCTCACTGCATAAATATTCATGCTTTCACTGAATGACTAATGAAGTTGAAGAAAATAAAAGCAGTGTTTGTGTTTTGACGCCGCGTCAGACGGTGTGTCAGTCTAGGAGGGATTTAGGCAGCATGCTAAAGACGCTAGTTTACTTCTTTGACCAGTTACGGCTTGCTTTAAAATGGGAACACATTAGAGCTTCAGTCAAGTGTTACTTTGTTACACGTATACTCGTGCGCCGCTGTTTGGTTGGATTTAAGGGCTGTGTCTCGACACTCAGTGAGCTGCCTGCCTAGACAACAGTTTTGGGCACTTGTTTTGGTATATCTTTACAAAAGTGTACCGCGTGTACAGTGGTGGTAATACTGTGTGGTACGTTGATGTATGACATGGAAATCATTTTGTCTGGCTCTATCAAGACATTATATATCCTGCTGAGACGAGGAAAAAAAGTGTAGTCTCATTTTTTACTTTATTTATTTATTTAGTATTTTGGGTTTAAAAATTCTTAAATTTTTACATTTTATTTTTACTTTTTAACCCAGAAAAAAAGAACAGATCATGGCTGTAGGGTGATATTAATTTCAAAATAAATTTAACAGAACATTTGACTTGATTATTGATTATATACAAAACATTTTACTTGGTTATTGCATGGATGATAGTATATTTTCTATTAAAATTGACTGAATAGTCAGTTGTTATTGTGTGTGTGTATTAAATATTATTAAAATATAAATAGTATAATTTGCCAAGAAGGATCCTTACACCTTTATGATGGTGTTAAAGTTATTGTCATCATCATCATCATCATTATTATTATATTGAGTTTTTAATGAAACTACACATTGAAAAATGGTACAAATGTTAAAAAAAATCAGCTCAGACATCCTTTATCATTGACCCATATAAACTTAACATAACTAAATGATTATCATGCATTAATGTATCATGGAGTTTTCAAAGAACACCTTGACATAAATATGATGCATATAAAAACAAAATCATAAATTTAAAAACAACCATGGTGCCATGTCCTGTGTAGATGGGGAACTCACTAGGTTTTGAGACTCAGCCATTGTCTCCTCATGTGGATCATGTTGCATGCGTGTGCATGAGATGTGCAAGCTGAGATGGAGTATATAGTGTCCAGTCAGAAAACGTCGGCTTACTACACACACTAACACATACATGAATATCAGAAGCATGGCACAGGATGTTCAGTGTGCACTTCAGAGGGCAAAACACAAAATATCAACTTTGGAGACTGAGCTGTCTATAAAGTGAGTATGATGGGATCTCGGTTATTAATTAGTTACATTGATGTACATAATGGGACATAATAATCTGTGAGGTTGCAAAAATTTATCGATTTAGTTTAGTGTATATATTGTGCATACAGCCAGGTGTTTGTAAAGTATGAAATGTTATTTGACAGAAATTGGATGCCACACTTTGTTAATGTCAATCGATAGCCATCGTCTTGCCTTCTCTAGACCACAGACAAATGTGTAACTTTTAGCCTTGTCAGGAAGACAGCAGAAAGGTGTTTTATTTGTTTGCTTGTATGTGGTACAGAAATATAAGCCTAAAAAGCACTTGGACATTTAAGTCACAGTTCAAATTGGCTGAATTACATTTTATTAGATATAAAATATCAAAACTAGTGGAGTTTTTGGTGCATTCACATTCTCCTGGAAACTTCATATTAACTTGTTTAGTCGTAATTACGACTTACTTTCAAATTACATTGGTTGGAGTTAAATAGCGATGTAGCTTTACAATTCAACAAGTTTTTTTTAATTCTTCATCTACAAAATGATGAATCAAGAATGCAAATTAGGTGTGTTTTCCTTTGTTTTTATCCAATTTATGAAGGTTTTGTAAACTAAATCTTTATGTAAAATATTATGGTATTTTGTACATGCAACTTAGATTTTTCCCATTTTTGATAAAACAAATATCAGATGCTGTGTGTGAGAGATGATCTTTCCGAAATGACTTGAAGCACCATTATCCCCTCAAAGTTCCCACAGGTGTCCTAGCAGAGAAACCACAGGTGTATTTCATTACATAAACTGCATGCTTGTGCTAGCTTTCATTTAAATAAATACCACTTGGTTTGAGATTTTGTAATGACATTGACATTTAGTCATTTTACGTTTGACTTAAGTGGCATTTGTACTTTAGTTAGCTTAAAGAAATATTTTAAATCTGTTTAAAATTTTTAAATGACAAATGTTTAAAAAGCAAGTGCAATGTTTAACGCTGTTTTACATCAGCGATATTAAACCTCTGTTTTGGTCTAATCCACTCCAACCTGTGGTTTTCAAGTAATCTTTCTTTAAGCCCCAAGTTTCTGAGTTGAGGGTCTGTCAATGAGAAAATATGGTAGACGGTAAACTTGTTGAAATTTATCTTTTTTTTTCCAGTTTACAATAAATGCAATAAATTGCATGTGCATTATACAATAGTACTGCAGTTACGATAGAATATATGATTACATTTACAGTGACTTTTTAAATGTAATAAAAACAAAAACAACAGATTTGCATAATTTATTCATAATTTAGTAGAAGCTGAGTTTAAAAGTCTTGCTTTTTTTGTAGAAATGGTACATCGCCATCTTGCTTCGATGAAAATTACTTGAATGCATCTGATGTTGTAATTATGACTTCCTAACTTGTAAATACGAACTTCCTGAACAGACTTTCCAATGCTGCAATTCACAGGTTCCCTGCACACTGAGCAGGGTATATAGAAGTTCACTTGATAAAATGTTGATTTGGAACGCCCTACAATATCATCAAATTTAGTAAACACAGGTCTGCAAAAGATAAAAGTATAAGGATAAAAGTTTTGATGATGATGGCGCTAGCCAATAGGTTCTAACTCAGTGTGATGTAATCACATCATTATGCACATGGCCGCTGCGTGTTTTTTTTTTCACATCAGCACCCAATGTGCTTGCTGCTCAACATTCAAATACTTGGCTAGTGCTTGCTGTAGCAGTTGAAGCGTGCTTCAGAAACCCTCCACCTTCCCCAGCTCCACCTGTATAGATTTGCTATGGGGTAATGTCATGTATGTTCTATATGGGGGTTATTTCATATATGTTATGTACAGCAGCAGTATTTCTTACATGCTCACAGCAGCATGTCTGTGGATGTATTGGCAGTAGCAAGTCTCAGTACTTGCTCTGCCGCAGCAGCTAGCATTATCTTTCCTCAAGCCCATAAAAAACTTACATAACATAGTATTTTCCATGCCGACTCTATGAAAGTTGTCATTAACAAAATATAAAATAACCACTTTCACACTTACAGTGCCTTGCGAATGTATTCATACCCCTTCATTTTTTCACATTTTGTTTTGTTGCTGCCTTATGTTAAACTGCTTTAAATTACTATTTTCCCACATCAATCTACACTCCATACACCATAAATGTAAAGCAAAAACGTTTTTTAACATCTTTGCAAATTTATTAAAATTAAAAAACTGAAATAAGTACATTGCATAAGTACTCATACCCTTTTCTGGGACAGTTTAAATTTAGCTCAGGAGCATTCATCTTGCTTGTAGATGTTACTACACTTCAAATGAAGTTAACCTGTGGCAAATTCAATTGAATGGGTATGATTTGGAAAGGCACACACGTCTTAATAAAAGGTCTAACAGCTGAAAATGCATATCAGAGCAAAAACCAAGCCAAGGGCCAAAGAACTACTAAACTCAGTTGCGTCAAGCCACCTCTGGGAAGAGCTCAGAAACAAAAAATCTGCTTCATTGAAGGGTCAAAAAAGCATGTAGGCTCTGTTACCCTTAATGGAAGAAGTTTTAAACAACCAGGACTCTTCCTAGAGCTGGCCTCATGTCCAAACTGAGCAAATTATGGAGAAGGGCTTTGGTTAGAGTGGAGACCAAGAACCTGATGGTCACTCTAGCTGAGCTCCATGATTATATGTGGAAATAGAAACAACAGAAGGACACACAGCACTGCAACTCTCCGCAATCCATCTTTTATGGCAGTGGGCAACGACTCAGATACAATAATTCTGTCATTAAAGGGGTCATATTATGCTATTTCAAATTTTCCTTTCTCTTTGAAGGGTTTACTAGCTCTTGGTGCATAAAGAAGATCTGTACTGCAAAGACTAAGTCCAAATAAAAAGGATATTTTGCTATTAAAGTTAAGAGTCAGCAGCCTACTAAAACGCTCGGTCGAACAACCCCCCCCATACCTACGTCCAGGTGGCAGATTTTGCTAAACGCTGCCCAATGTTCACGCAAAGAAAAGAATGTGTAACTTTTATCTCGGCTGTAGTATTGTTTGTGCCCCTGCCGCAAGGGGTCGTAGGCACTGGGTGATTCGGTGAAAGCGAAATTATTTTTGGTCTTCCAAAAGAGGACACGACTAAAATCAGTGGTTAAGTTGTATTTACAACTCTGTTCCAGAACAGTTCAACCCAAATATTCATGTGTGCAGCACATTTTATGGAGGACCGTTCCTGAACTTGGGAGAGTAGACTACAATGCCAGCTTTTCTGGACTTTTAAAGACGGAAGTAGTTTTTTATATTTATTATTTTTAGATATTTAAAACGCGATTTTTTTGGGCATGTAGAGTAGGCTTGTTGTTTGTCCAGTTCTCCGATCACCAAATCGAATCAGAACGCCTTGAATTGCCAAGTATGTTGCAATACAGCTTCCTACACGGACACAACACACAACATAATAAATGAGATTTGATAAAATACACATGCATAAATATAACACCACAAAAAAGATAAATTGTGTGTACGAGTGTGTAAGGATGGAATAGGAATAGAAATAAATAAATAGTTTAGGGATGACTAGTGTTTAGGGTGAAATAATTATAAGGTTATTGCAACCATCCGTACTTTAATTGCACAATTGGAAAATTACTGTTCATGATGTAGATTGCTGGGAAAGAACCTTCTTGTGTCTGGCTGTCCTGGTATTTGAGGCTCTGTAACGCCAATCAGATGGCAAAAGTTCAAAAAGGGGATGGCTTGGATGTGAGGGATCCAGATTGATTTTCTGAGCCCTTTTCCTCACTTTGGATTTATACAGTTCTTGGAGGGTAGGCAGGGAGGCACCAATAATCCTTTCAGCAGTCCGAACCATTCTCTGTTGTCTTCTGATGTCTGATTTTGTAGCTGAACCAAACCAGACAGTTATTGAAGTGAACAGGATGGACTCAATGACGGCAGAGTAGAACTGTATCAGCAGCTCCTGTGACAGGTTGAACATCCTCAGCTGGCGAAGGAAGTACAAACTCTGCTGGGCCTTTTTAACAATGGACTCAATGTGAGTGTTCCACTTCGGTCCTGAGAGATGTGGTGCCCAAGGAACCGAATGACCTCCACTGTCATGACAGTTCTCATGATGGTGGAGTGGTAGTGCAGGGTGTTTTTCCCTCTAAGTACCACGGATCATCTCCCCTTTTGAGGTTGTTCAGCTCCAAGTTGTTGAGACTGCACCAGACAGCCAGCTGGTCGACCTCCTGTCTGTAAGTAGACTCGTCTCCATCCTTGATGAGACTGATGACTGTTGTGTCATTTGCATACTTCAGGAGCTTGACAGAGGTGTCTTTAGATGTGCAGTCATTTGTGTAGTGGGAGAAGAGCAGTGGGGAGAGAACAGAACCCTGAGAGGTGCCAGTGATGATTGTGAGAGTCCTGGATGTGAGTTTACCCAGTTTCACGTGCTGTTGCCTGTCTGTCAGAAAGCTGGTGATTCATTGACAGATAGAGCTAGGGACAGACAGCTGGGTTAGTTTGGTCTGGAGGAGTGTTGGGATGATGGTGTTGAAAGCGGAGCTAAAGTCCACAAACAGGATCCTCACATAAGTCCCTGTTTTGTCCAGATGTTGCAGGATGAAGTGCAGTCCTATATTGACTGCATCATCCACAGACCTGTTTGCTCAGTGAGCAACTGCAGGGGTCTAGTAAGGGTCCAGTAATGTCCTTCGGATAAGCCAACACCAACCTCTCAAATGTCTTCATGACCACAGACGTTAGGGCAACAGGTCTGTAGTCATTAAGTCCGGTTATCTTGGGTTTCTTTGGGAAGGAGATTATGGTGGAGCATTTGAAGCAGGCAGGGACTTCAAACAGCTACAGTGATCGGTTGAAGATCTGCGAAAAGATGGAGACCAGCTGGTCAGCAGAGGTTTTCAGACAGGCTGGTGAAACATCGTCTGGGCCTGTTGCTTTTCTTCTCTTGTTCTTTCTGAAGACCTGGCGCACATCATCCTCACTGATCTGAAACGTAGGAGTGGGGGAGAGGGGGGTTGCAGGAGGTGTTGATGGTTGTGTGGAGAGATGTTCAGATTCTGCATAGCGATCTGCTCTAAACAGCTGAAAGCACGGCAGACTCAACGTGCTGTCCGGAATGGCATCTTTCAGCCACGTTTCTGTGAAACACAGAGTAGCAGAGTTTGAAAAATCCTTATTTATCCAGGAGAGCAGAAGGAGTTCGTCCGTTTTGTTGGTAGAGAAGCGGAGATTCGCATTATTCGCGGCAACGTGTTTCTGAATCCGCGCTTCCTGAGCATATGTTCAGCGGTCTCCTCCCCGTCGTCGCGTCCTGAGCGTCTTTGATCACGAGCAGCTCCGCCGACTACACCGTTCACAAAACGTCCGAATAAACGATGCAGACATGGTTTTATGTTTACGCGGCACGATACAAAGCAACACGTAAAAAGACAGTATAAGTAACTATAATCAGTAATTATGTCCCCACTGAAATGCCTTGTTCATAATGGGTTTTCATGTTTTTGAATCAACGCTCCGGCCTGACAAGGCATCATCACATCATTTTTACGGGGCGTACATTTCCGGCACACCTTGAGGTATCGGCCATCCCAAACGCACGGATGCTGCCAATCACGTCCACCCTCGCTTTTTCAAATGATTGCTTTGTAAAAATCGACGTGTTTCGGAAAGGCGGGCCATAGAGGAGAAACATTAATGTACAGTTTGTGGAAAATAATGTGGTTTTTTTTACCTTAAACTGCATAAACACATTTCATTACATCAAATACACCAAATAACGTTATTTTTTAGCAGCATCATATGACACCTTTAAGGACACATGAAACACTTGAATTTACAAAAAAGGGGTCCCTAAAGGACCCTCAGCCACTGAACCATATCTCTGGTCTGTGCACCTCAGTCTAGTCATGTTTGGAAGGAAACAGCTCTGCTCATCCCTGCCAGAGTAGCAATATCCAAGTAAAGTGGCGGGTAGCAGCTCCTGCTGTGGGCTGTGTTTTCACGGCAGAACCGAAGGACTCTCATCAATGTCGAGAATCTCAGTGCGCAAAATATAGATATAGCCTTAATGAAAACCTAGTTCAGAGCATTCAGAACCTCAGACTGGGCAGAAGGTTCACCTTCCAGCAGGACAGTGACCCCAAGCACAGCAAGAGTGGCTTATAAACAACTCTGTGAATGTCCTTGAGTGGCCCAGCCAGAGCCTGGGATTGAACTCAATCAAATATTTCTGGAGAAACCTGAAAATGTGCATCTGCCTCCATCCAACCTGACAGAGCTTGAGAGGTGAAGAATGGCAGATAATTGCCAAATGCTGATGAGCAAAGCTTGTCGCATCAAACAAAAAAAGACGTGAGGCTGTAAAGGTGCTTCAGTTAAATATTTAGTTAAGGGAATTAATACTTACGCAATGTACTTATTTCAGTTTTTTATTTTTAATAAATTTACGAAATTGTGACTTCTGTTTTTGCTTTGTCAGTATGGTGTATGGAGTGTAGAATGATGTGGGGGGAAAAAAGTAATTTAAAGAAGTTTATAAGGCAGCAACATAATAAAAATGTGAAAAAAATGAATGCGAATTTAAATGCATTACAGATCGCAAGGCACTGTAATGCATTTAAATACTCCTCACTTGCATTAACAAGACATATAAATTAAAGGAAATCGTAGGTTTTATATTAGGCTTATTTTATTTGTCATTGCGTGAGTTTTGATTGCACATAGGGCTGTTTTCATCACAGTCCTGGTTGACAGGGTCTGCCAGGTATTTTTACCGATTTCCAGCTCATCTGCATGAATAATTGCATGCTAAGAAAACATTAAACCCATACCATTGTATGGTTACTATATCACACCCTTGTGCTTTGGAGTAATATGGAATATCCCAGTCATAGGAACCCATTCATTATGTATGTAGCAGCTACTTTGATATTTTTGCAGAAAGGAAAGTAATGATAGGGCTGGCCATACACACACTCAGCTTTTGATATGTGAGCCCTGAGCTCATGAGGACATTGCAGAAGACATTAGTCTAAATCACACTGAGAGCACCCATTCAACACGCTGAGCTCAAACACTAGCATTGAAGAATAACAGCAATAAGTTACTGATACGTATCCTCTGTTGATTTTAAGGGAAAGCTTCTCAGAGAGTGAAGAAGATGCATGGATGCACAAACAGGAACTGAAGGATTCACTGGTTGATATGTACAAAGGTGAGTATGAAGAGAATGCTGTCCTTTGTATTTGACAGAGGGGTTATTGTTTTAGTTTTTTGCTTTATTTGTTACTGATAAGGTAACGTTTTTTTTTGGTAATCTACATTATTCACAGTTTTGGAGAAAAGTGCATTCTTAAATATTGGCACTAGAGGGCATCCTTATCCTGTCCTATATTCAGGAACAGTGTCTTCAGTGCTTAGTGCTGTGGCATTACTTCATTGTTTTAACCTTAAAGACTGTAATTAGTATTTATAGTCAAATATCAGAGGGTTCTAAGAATTACTAGGTTTTATTAAAGCCTGCATATTACAGACACTACTCTTACTAAAAGTCCTGTGGTATAAGAGGTGAAAAACATGACACTAAATATTCATGTACCATGGAATTTGCAAAGTGGAATATGGTATTAACATAGTACCCTGTCTGAAGAACCTGTTGGTCTTAAACTATATTTCTTTAGCATCCATATGAATATCCACATAACTTTGTACAATGTTCTATATACTATACATTATTGTTCAAAATTTTTGGGAAGTTTTAGTAAGATAATTTTTTATTAAGTAATACTTTTTTTGGCATATATGCATGAAATTTATCAAAAGTAACAGGAAATGCATTTATAATGTTAAAACGTTCGTTTAAAATATGTTTTTTCTTTACATCTTTCTGTTTATCAAAAAATACCAGGGAAAAAAATTTTGTTGCATAAATAATCAGCCAAACGTTGATAATAATAATAACAATAGGATGTAATTTAAATGATGTCCCTGAAAGATCATGCTAACACTGAAACTGGAGTAATGATCTGAAAATCAGCTTTGCATCACAAGAATAAATTACTCTTTAAAATCTATTACAACAGAAAAGTTATTTTAAGTTGTTATAATATTTTGTAGTGTTACTCTGGTTACTGTAGTTTTGATCAAATAAATGCATCGCGTGAATAAAGATACGTCAAACATTAAAAATCTTACTGACCCCAAATGTTTGAACAATAGTGTGTGTGTATTTACTGTATATATAGAAGGAAATTTGATACCTTTTCCATATATAATAATTGTAACAGTGGTTAATTTGTTGTGAAGTGTCATTGCTGCCTCTTTATGCTTTGCATTGGCATGGTCTAGTCTCCATCTGTATGATCTAATCTATGTATATAAGTTGGAGAGCTTCACCGATCCTCATATGAGCTTCAGTCACTCGCTGTCAAACAGCAACGTGCATTGTAAAGGCCATCGATGAGGTTTGATCCTTCATAGCATGACCTCTGCGTTGCGTGTGTTTGTTTTTTTCGGAGTTAATGCCAGGTTAGCTGTTTCTCTGATGTGCTGACACATTCTGCAGTAGAAGAGCCCAACCCAAAGCGTTACATCCTAGTGATGGGTGGAGGCCAAGACCTGGAACAGGATCTACTTAGCATGTATCCTGATATCTTAGACGCCAAGCGTGTGTGTAAGTGCGCCTCTGGGTATATGGCTGCATGCCTGATTTTTATGGGTTTGTGTGTTTTTGGTGCACAGACATTGTGTCTGCCACTCACGCGTACAACTTATGTTTTACAATCATTAATATTATCTCTAGGGGTTTTTTTGTGTGAAGTTTTGCATTGCAGTCACCTGTATTAAAGCCATCTCCTTCCTTTTCGGTGGCAGATAAGCATGAAGCATTGATCCCACCCAATTCTCTCTTTAATCAGCTTGAATGTTTGTTTAGTTTAAGGCTATTATCCTTTACCACAGATTAAGAGTGTGCAGCTATCGGGATCCAAGTGGCAGTTAGCCGACATCAACATAACAATGCGCATGTTCCTCTAAAACGACAAGCACATTGCTGATTCAATTCTGAGAGTAAGGTGTTTTGAACATGCATATAAGGATTGATTTGCAATATCAGCACTGTTACAGCACATTTGTGAGCGTTGTATTGCTATAAAAGAGCAGTTCTGTAAACAAAAACATTATATCGGGACAGTGCAGTAAGATTTATTTTTTATTTATTTTTTTATTTTTTTGCTCTGCCAATGAAAGTATGTTGTAAATCATAGAACTTTAATTGCATTTAGTTAACACAGACAATTGGATAAATACAAAAAGGAAAGTAAATTCAATACTGTTTGAGTAAATACGTGTCAATCAAATTAGTGAACCAGAATTGTTTTATAATTGTCATTAAATAGGATATTGGTTTGTAAAACTGATGCTTCTCTAGAAGGACTATCAGATTCAGTTATTACACTTTTGAATATGCAGTGCAATCAAAAATAATTATTCATTTGTGGAAGTATCATAACATTTCTTTGATAAGTTAAAATTGATATAATTTCATTAAATTAGCTGTTATGTAGCAGTCTTCACATGCTTTTTGTTAATTGTATTTTTCTTTATCATATAGTTTAAAATGTTTTAAACTGGCTCAATGTGTTTTTCACTTTGTACATTATTTGGATATGTGAGATGATTATAGTAAGAGTTAGCTTATATATATCTGGCATTAGACATTTTTTTAGCCTATATTTATTTGGCATTAGACATTTTTTGATTTTTCTTTTATGTCTATGCCAGCCTGGACAATAAAAAAAAAACTTTGGTGCTGCTTTGTCAAATCCACAACAGCTTTGGTTTGTTTTTTTGTTTATTTATTGTGAATTTTGAGTATATAGTGTGCAAAACAAGTGGACAATTAACAAAAAAAAATCTACCAACAGCATTGGATTGTTGGACTTAATTGGTATTTTTTGTGTGAATTTTGACTATATAATGTGCAAAGTAAGTATTTGCATTTTAGCCTATTTGCCATGATTATAGTGAAAAATACAACTATATAGCAACATTTTATCAGTCATCAACCACTGTTCTCTTTAAATGTCAATATCGTCCATTGAATATCCCATATTGGTAGTTACTACACTTTCCAATTATTTTTCAAAGTGGCACAGAACAGCCAAATAAGGGTGACCGCACATCTTTGAACCCAAATCGAATTTCACGCCTGTGAGACTGCGTTTCTCTTGCGTCTGTTTCCCTGCTGATTTTATTTGTCTGACGTGGTTTGGGATAAGCAGACTGCTGTAGGCTGGGTCGTGTTATTACAACTGAGACGGGATTGTGTTCTTCATGGGTAAACTGTCCTTTGCAGCAATTCCAAGCCCACACACCCAAGTCCATCATACAACCATGCTGAAGTTTCCTATGGACTGAATGGCCTCCTGACCAAAGCAGAATAGGCTACCGTCTCAACATACTTTTTCTTTAGCAGGTGGTCGCCTTCTGACATAAAACCTGTCACACCCCACCTCCCCCGGAGGGTGTCGGCTCGTCCGGCTCAGGAAACGTAAACGAAGCCTGTTTTGGTCCCATCACTCCGCTCCTCTTACTGGCAATAGGTGTGGTCCTGGCTCTGCTGATTTTCCGACGCCACCACCCTGATATCACGTCCTCACGCTCTCACTCTCCCGCCGTTCTTGGCTTCACGGAAGCAGGAGTTTCGTTGGCGACCCCGTCGCTTCCTTGTGGGTCCCATTGAGTCAAAATCCGCGAAATGGAGGGCCGGTTGTCCTAACAGGCTTTTCTGCTCCTAAGTGGGTGTCCGCCAGTGACCGAGGGCTGTCCTGCAGGCCTGTCTTCCCTCTTTTGTGTCGGCTTTCTCTGTGTTGGGTTAAGGATAGACCTCGGTTGGCACTGCTTAACTGTGGAGCCTGGTTACTGTTGATCTGAAACCCAACAAACCTAGCGAAAGGCCAGCCGCACTCACAAACATACCCTACTCGAGCATAACACCCAACGCGAGGTTGGCATCTCTTGAAAGGTCTCCAAAGGAGATTTTTTTTTTTTTGATGTTGAGAATGAAGTTTGGGTCAACCTTATGAAAACATTTTCAGGTCATATTTTTCTTCAAAAGATCAAATAAGATATTATATTTTGCATGAAGGTGAATTGTCCATTAGAATTTTCTTGCATTATGACATTCCCAGATTCTCTCTAATGTATGTACAGTTGAGATGTTTCATGGTTTTTATTTATTTATTTATTGTTTGTCATTCACATTATTCTTGATGTTTCTCTTTACATGCTCATTTATTATGGCAGGAAATGATGCTTTGAAAGAAATGCTTTTATTTAAATCAGCATTTTTTATATTATTATATATATAATTGTTATATATTACACGTTATTCATAATATATCTTTAAATATTCTAATTTTATACTGATTTACAGTAAATATACTTGTATTGATGACAACACTGCACATCCAATGCTTGGCACTTATAAATATATAGCATTTTTAATTTTGCATGACCTAATGACGTCTGAAAAGTCACACCTGCAAATAAATAGTATAAATAATATAAAGATTAATATGGGTCATAAAACAGGTTTCAATGGCTTTACCTTACATTTTTATTTTGGTCATCATTCTTAATGATCTGGGGGGGGGCAATTTTGTCGATTCATCACTTGTGTGTATTTGTACTACTTTTATATACATTCCTCTGAAGATTGTTCTCGCTACTATCAAAACGTTTAACTCTTCAAGACCTATTGAAATCATATCAAAAATAGTTTAAAAGTTTGTTTTGTGTTATAGTTTTGTGGTTTGCACTAGAATCCAGATATGAAGATTGCAGCTTATTTTAAATTGATATCCTGTATGCACCCCAATAATTAAATGGCCCCTAACTCTACCTTGTATTCCCTTGATTTTTTTTTTTTTGTATTATGAAATAAGCAAATTCGGTTCAAAACAGCCTCACAGGAGCTCTGATACATGAATTCTTAAGAGCTGTACTGTTTCGGACTGACACTCATATGATGCTAACACTCCTACCACCCAGTTGCGAGCAGGATTCCAGACGACCTAGTGATGGCCCATGAAACAGAGAGGAAAACAAACAAGGCTTACTTTGCTGTGAACCACAGATGCTTGGGAACTGTTTGAACAGGGAGCAATTTAAGCGGTCACTCCTGTGGCCTGTGTTCAAACATCAAGTGGTAATGAGGACGGAGTGCCTGGTCCTGTTGCCCTGGCCTCCCCTCGGCTTTTCAACACATTCACGCTCCCAACAACGGCTGGCCGAACAATGACGGGCCACTTTCACAGAGTGGCATTTTTACTGCTTTTTTACGCACTTGTATTTCGGGGATGTTTAGACAGACCTGCGACAACCAGAAATAGTGGGCGTAGATGGTTGGCACTTGAGTTGGAGAATTTATTAAGAGAGCGGGAACAGAGGATTGAAAAGCTTTGGCCTGTCATTAAAATTAAAATAAAAAAAAAATTATTCTGTCCCCCTTTATTTGCAATGATGAAAGTCTCTATTTTCTTTGAATTGTAAGACTTTCTTCAGTAGCCGCTACAGTAATTCTAGAAGAATACATGTCTTAACCGCTTTTTGCGCTACAAACCATGTATTTATGATTAGAATATTAACAAAAAATTAAAAACAAATAATATGATAAGTAATATCAGTTTGGAGTATCAAGCAGCATAGCAGACTGTTTTTGTTCAAAATACAAATAGCTGCATCCACTCTTATGTAAAAAATAATGTGGATATGCTCTCACAAATTTCTGCAGAATTCTGAGACCCCGTCATTCACATAATTGTACATCTCTTGCATTTTTATCTGTTAAATATTTTTGATAATTTGGTAATGTTTTCATCTACTAATGATGGTCCATTCACACCAAGAACGATAATTAGTTTCAACATTATTTATTTTTATTTTATTTATTTATATTTTTTTTCAGATAACTTATTTTTTACTTGATGGATTCTCTTTAACGTTAATAAATAAGAAAAACTGCCTTTTAAATATCTTTTTTTTTTGGAATCTACATCAAGTTGTATATAACAAATACTATGTGTAAATTTGACAGTTTAAAGAAGGCGTATCTTTATTTTGGCAGCAAGTGATGAGAATGGAGGGATTTTGTTGGTATCAACATTATCTTTGTATTGCACCACAGCATCCCCGATAACGTTCGTGACGGCTGCCAATTATGTCCATCTGTCGCTTTAAATGCTTGCAGCTCTTGAGTTAGGATGGATTCTGATTCGCTGCGTGTTTTTATCATTCTCAGCTGTTTTCTGGCAATATTGTTCCTCTGTCCGTTGAACTATGGTCTTTTTACGTAATTATTGTTCTTGCCGGGTGCTAACGGGCCCTTAAATGGTTCCTATTATGCTTTTTCACTTTTTTTCAACTTTAGTTAGTCTGTAATGTTGATGTTTGAGCATAAAAAATATCTGCAAAATTACAAAGCTCAAAGTCAAAAGGAGATATTTTATTTAAAAGAAAACCCTTTTCAAAAACTACAACGAACGACCCGTTTGGACTACAACGCATATTTTCCAGTATTTGTGATATCACAAATATCGACGAATGGGACGTGACCTGGTTGAGCTGCACTAGAGAAGTCAACGAGTGTTATCACTATGTCGGAGGCATGCTAGCTTTCCTAAGGCAGACGAACTTAGTGGTTACAATAATCCGGGTTTAAATCGCCTCAAATTGATTTGATTTTGACGCAATAATTACACTGAAGCTGGCAGGCAGCTATGGTAAGGGCATGACATTTCCCGACCATGCGCTGAGTGCTGCCAATCACAACACACACTGGCCTAGCTGACCAATCACAGCACACACTGGGCCAGCTAACCAATCACAACACACACTACCCCAGCTAACCAATCACAACACACACAGGCCCAGCTAACCAATCAATGCACTGGGCCAGCTAACCAATCAGAGCACATTTTGTATTTCAGAAGTCTGGCCTTCATTTGATACAGGAACTATTCAATCCGTTCATTCCAGACTGGGGAGAGAGGTTGTAATAACGTAAAATATGTAAAAAATAATGTGTTTTTCGAACAACCTAGGTATGAGAGCCTGTTCTAGTACACCCCCAAAACAAAATCAAAGACTTTGTAAAAAGCATAAGAGGACCCCTTTCAGATATGAAAGCTCGGAGTATTTCCCCTCACTCACTCAGAAAGGTCAGAATCAGAGTTCATGTGGGGCCTAGCTGTGGGGTGGTGAGCTATCCTCTTGTGCTAAGTGTCTTAATACCTGTTCGTTCTATTAAGAAGATCACATTGATCTCACGCTATTACGTGAGATGTATTCTAGGAGACAGTCCCCATGTGATTCTCTAATTGTACATCTGCTGCTCTATAATATTTGCAGTGATGATACATCCCTGAACCCACAAACCTCCCACAACCTCATCCCGCATGTGTCCCAGAGTGGCACCCCCGCCGCCCAGGGCATGCCATAATCCCGAAATACCACATTTATATCCACCTTTGTTTGTTTCCAATGTTCTCTCACTCAGGTTGGAAAATACCGTCCCCGCTGTTTAAATCGTTTTTGTTTGAAAGGACGGTCAACCGTTAGCATCACTTTCCTTGAGGGGACAAAAAGAGAAAGCTTGTGTTTTGATGTTGATGCTTCTGAATGCCCAAAGTTAGCTTTGCAGTTCGTGTTGAGAAGATTTTCCTGAACAAACAGGAAGATGTGTTGTTGAGGATCCTACCTCGCACCACTACTTGTGGTGTGTTGTTAGCGCCGGGCGTGAGGTGACCGCACAGTAATCACGCCGATTTGTAGCCCGTTCAGTGTTTTTGCTTTTAAAGCAGGTTAAATTTTGACTAATATGAAATGTTCCATTGATGGCCATTTAGGAAATTATGGAGTATTTGTGTGTCCATTAAAGGATCAAGGGTTTATGCGCATTGTCTCCTTACAAAAGGACCATGGCAATATATTTCCACCTAACCGCAAGTCGCTCAGCTTTTTTTTCCTGCTGTAAACCTGTGATGAATTATGAATCTTTGTGCAAACATCCCTAAGGGCTTTTACTGTGTCTAATATCGCCAATATGTTGTTTTAATGGCAATGACTACATTTTGAAGGGTTACATTTCTGTTATCCGGTCATAAGCCAAGCAGATATCATTGATTTGGGCATTTGATACCATAAGAAGGCCAAATATTGTCGTATCCGCTCTATTACTATAATTAAGTATAGTATTTTGGGGAGACTAGTTAAAGGAATAGTTAAACCCAAAGAAAAATTCTGTCATCATTTACTCACCCTCAAGTGTTTCCAAACCTCATGATGATGATTCATTGATTTCTTGCTGACACGAACGGATATTTTTAAAATGTGGGTAAAACCAAAAGTTGCTATTTTTTTTACAACTAAATGAAGTCATGTCGGGTTACCTCATTCCTTCAAAATCGCTTATTTTTACTTATTATTGTTCTTTTGCGGACTACACTGGTAATGCCATTGATTGTAAAATCAATGAATACTGGGTCTTCACTTCACATCCTTTTTGATTAAAAAAAAAAAGTTAATAAATATAAAAATATCACTAGTTAACAATAAATGCAGGTATGGCCAATATATAGATATTGTGTTGCATAATGTGCAAAAAATACAGGAAAAAACAACATATAGTAGGTTAATAAATTTTTTTTGTGTTTATTAAGCCAATGCTATTAATCAAAGCTGCCTTATTCTTTTATAAGATGAAAGTAACAAATGTTCAAAGGTATTGCCAATATATAGATAGTGTTGCATATTGTGCAAAACATGCAAAAAACAAAAAGAAAAAAAAAACGTTTTCACATGTATTTATTTAGCCAATGCTATTTTTTAGAGCAACCTTCATTCTAAGGAGACAGTACAAATGTACAAAGACAAGCAGTCACATTGGTTCATTATTATTAGAGAATGGCTGTACAGAGATATTGAGTCGAAACTTGCACAGCTTTCGGTAGAAGCGACACGGAGTCGAGGAGGCGAAACACTTGGCCGGAATGTCTTTCATAAGACAGCTGACCTCGAGTTGACTCTTTCCCTGAGCCCCACCTCTCCTGGTTGGCGTCTCTTCGATGAGTAATAACAGTGTCATGGCTGGTGACGCCACCTTGCACTAGTTTCACAATCTTTCTTGCCACAATAAGGCTTTGTTTTCCTTATGTTTTTGTGCCCGAGTTAAAATGCTTTTAATCTCGTACGTGGAAAGGAATGCTGTTGAAGTGTTTTGTTTGATCAGCGCATGAGCAAAGGTGGCGACAAATAAAATGATTATTTTTATCATGACCTAGAACTTAGGACATAGAACGCCTCTGCAGGAAAGTAAATGGATCAGGATTGTCTTCTCTACATCTTTGTATATTTAAAAAAAGTTAGACATTGATTAAAACGTTAATTAAGTTGCCTTTTTTGTGCTCCAGAACGGTAAGTGTGTAACAGTGTTAGGAATATGAGCGAAATCTTCCTTTGCTCACATATCGACTGCATTAAGCTCATCCTTAAATAACTCTGTTCTCCCTCCCAAATGTTAGCCGATGCAAATCTCAGCTTAGTCCATATTTACACAGCCAATTTTGAGGTTACATTCAGCAGATGAATTATCCAATTGCTGAAATATTCACTCTTGACATCGAATCGCAGAATTGAAATAAAATGTGCTGTTTGTCTAAGTGCTTACAAATACAGACCTTTTAAAATTAATTTTTTGTGAATAACTGTGACAACATGACTTTGTCAGCAAATCAAGCTGTCAAAAGTGGCAAAATTTGCTCTAGGTGGATTGAAAAATCAATTTCTGCATAATATAAGAGAGGCGTTAAACTAATGTTTAAGAGAAGTATTGGTACAAATATGTCATACTGTGCACTGAGTGTAGTGAACTTTTTTTATTTTAAAATTTAGGAATAAATTAAGAGATTATTGATGGTGGACGTGCCAGAGAGAGTTTAATACAAAAACAGCATTATGGGTGAGTGAGGTTGGAGGTCAAGGGTCATTTCTTGACTATAAAGTGTGAAATTAAATTTGTATTGTTTTCAGATTTGATATGAATAATACAACTCTGATTTCCCAACATGATTTATAGCAATAATGCTGTATTCACCATTACAAAGCACAGAATTATAGGATGAAAAATTGTCTTGCTATAGATGTAGATATTACATATCAATAAAATATGTAATATGCTTTATGCATAGGAGTCATGTGACTTAATCAGATTATCTGTGCAATGTTTTCTGACCTTGGTTTAGTTGATAATTTATCTGTATTAGTCTGACTGTGTCAAGTTGTCATTTTTTTAAGTGTATTTTATGCAGTGATTGCGTTAATATTTGCTTTGTGTGAAGCATTTATATTTGGCTTGAATCATATCACTAATGTCATAACTGATAATTGACAGGATCAAACACACAATACAGAGCATTCAGGGTTTATCCTATTGCACATCTTAGGGGGCATTTTGCCTGCTTTTATTCACTCAAAGCAGGCCTGTTTAAAGGCAGTTGTGGGGTGGGGGAAGCGCTTTCTTTACTCCTAGCGTGGCTCACGGAGGTTTTTTTTTTTAACTGAAATTTTCATAGATTTGTTATTTATTTTTTACATGGTACCCCAACCAAAATACACCATGTTACCATATATTTTTCCAGAAAAAGTGTTAAATTATGCAAACAATTGTATATTTAAAAATTATATTGTTTCATAAGATTATTTATAGTAGTCAACAGTCGGGCAGGTTGCAAATGTTTGTAAGCGGTCGTCCTGAATATATTTGTTTGTTTTAGAAAGGCAAAATCTGTAGTTGCTGTTGCTAAAGTAATCATTTACACTGAAAAAAAAAGATTTATTAGTACGTTAAGAGATATACCAGCTGGGGAAATTTCCCCAAAGACCATCATTGCCTGCCGCTTAATATAAAGAAAGAAAGAAAAAAACACATCCATCTCCAACCCTCCTGGCTTTTAAAACAAATGGCGAACATTGTGGCTTTATAGCCAGCTGCCGACCCATCAAAGTGGGTTTTAAAAACAAAAAAAAAAAAAGAAAAAAAAATTTAATTATCTTAGTCCCATCTTATTCGATACGCACGTATTGGTTTTCGTGCACACACCGAAGAGGCTGAATGCAGAATTCGAAGTCTAAAAACGCGCCTTATTAGGTTTCCTACACCCCTGACGAACGTCCCAAAAGAGACTCCATCTTACTTTGATATTCCCTCAACAATGCTTGGAAGATGGGAATGCTGGGTGATACTGACTTTGACATTTGAACTTGCACTCACAAGAACACAGATTCTCTCATACCTTTTTTATCAGCAGCATCATTTTTTTCCTCTTCTCCCACAGGCTGCGTGTCATCTGTCAATAAAATCATACCACTCATGAGAACTTTAATCAGAAAAACAGATTTTTACATTTTCTGAGAAATGTGTTCTGGATGGTTTTATTAATTATGATTTTACAGTAGTATCAATAACTCTCAAACCATAAGTCTTAGCAATAATTAGCAAGCACAATACAAAGTAAGAAAAACAGTTATGGGTGGACTTCCACCAGAAAGTCTTGTGTAACATATTTTAGTCAGTGTAGTGTCATATTTAATTCTTGACAGGAATAAAAACGAGGCTACGGGGGAAAGAGGTACATTCAATTGATTGTACTATTGTTTAAAAACATAGCGATTGTTTAGCTGATGAAAGGAGGTTTCCAAAAGAAACCTCCATAAAACAAAGTTGTAAAATGGCGAAAATGACTTGATCTAGGACCTTTATACAGTGTGTGCCAGAGCATGTGAGCGAAGCGGAGCGGTGTATGGACGTGCGCTCCGCTCAGTCGCTCTAACCGCACAAGCAAGCGCTCCGTTAATATTCCGCTCACGCTCACCGTGAACCAATTCCCTCTCAGATCCCGCTCCGACATAACATTTCTCTAGTAGGCCTAATTTTTTACTGTTTGTAACGAAATTCTTGGATAATTGTCTAAAATTAAGCATGCTGAAAAATAGCAATTATCATGTTTCAGAGCAAAATTCTTACATTCTCCTTAATTTTATTAATTGTAATGTATTAAAATGTATTAAATATATGAATCTAACCTTAGCAAACCTACCTAAAATGCAAAAACTGAAAAAGTGTATTTGATTTTCGTTAACTTTATTTCCGTGAAAATAGCTGCAGTTGTTGTGCAATAGAACATTCAAAACAGGCTCATTAAAACACAAACGCACACACACACAAGATGAAATGTGTGTAAATCTTTACAAAATACACCTGGATCATAAAGCCTGTGAAAAGCACACACAAAATAAAATGCACTTAAAGAACGCTTGGATTATGAATTGACGTCAATGAAAGAAACACACTTTCTAATGTCAAGTTAAAATAGACCATAACTGAGGGGAACTGTGGTCTATTAAAACATCTCTTGATGTTTACTGGATTTTAGAATTTACTTTAAAAAACATTAGCTTGGACAAAGTGTCAGTCTTCAGCATTCGCTGTGCCCGAAAACACTCGCTCAGCACTGGAAGAACCACTGGGGATGCTGAAGATTTTGAGGGAGGGATCCAGCACTGGTTTCCCAAAATCCAAGTGGTGTAGGCTAATATTTTCTGTACTCTGTAGTTCTGTATTTAGGCCTATATACAGCTGTGTGTTAGCTTGGTCTACAGTTTAACTGAGATTATTTAATAACTACGGCGCTACGAATATAATTCGAATTAACAATTTGTTTCTATGACGTCAGCAGGTTTTATTCTTTTTTTTAATTAATTTATTATTATTTATAAATTTTAAGCAATAATTATTTTAATAAGTAATTACGAAATATAATAATTAGTTCCACGATTTAGGCCTACTAAAACTAAGGAACGAATGAATTAACGAATGAATGAATTCGTGGCATCTAAGCCTAAACAAGAGAACAAATACTTAACTCATGGCCATAATGTAGTCCTAGCATAAAAGAAAACTAGCCTATTCTAAATTCGTTGGCCGTGATTGTCTGCATGTCATGATCGGGCTCCGTACACCCGAATATAACCTTAGCCTACCTGTTTCATTTATGGTATGTAACTAGCTCACCTTTTGTGGCACTATGTTTGCGTAGCACATCCTCGTGCTTTTTGGCAATGTGCCGCTTCAGATTCCAATATGAATCTTTACTAACTCTCTCCGCACTCCTTCTCAGTTTCTTCTCCCTGCTTATTCTTAACTTAGATTTTTTACTTTACGTTTATGTATAAGGCTTGCAACTTCGTTGAAAAAATATCTGAACTCTGCTCTACTATTCTCGATCTCTACATATTCTCGATCTCGAACAAGCAAATCATCAAACGGCATTCTGGGTTGAGCGAGCCGCGCTGAGCGTTTTGAGCGAGCGGAGCGGAATCTTCAGAAAGCCGCTCTGCGCTCTTAAGGAAATATTAAAACTCCGCTCCCCGCTCGGTTGTGCCTTGACACACGATCCTTCAGAAATCATTGTAATATGCTGATTGGTGCTCAGAAACTTTTTTTTTTTTAATTATCAATGTTGAAAACCGTCGTGCTTAACATTTGTGTAGAAATCATGATCTTGAATGAATGGAAAGCTCAAAAGAGCAGCATTTATTTCAAATAAAAATCTTTTTGTACATCGTATGTCCTTTCCTGCACTTCCATTTAATGGCATACTTGCAAATAAAAGTATTATATATTTTTTTTTTTAAATGTGTTACTTTCCAAGCGATTTGAAGTCGTCCTATATATCCTTGATCTTCTATTCTATTTTCAGGATTACACTACCTCATAATATTATTAATACAGTGTGTGTATATAGATATTATACTGTAATACAGGGGCAGCTCATAAATTAAAGTCAATGACAAGTTCTTATTTCATAATTCAACCTCAAATTGTGCAACGTCGTGTATTAAATAAATTCAATGCACACAGAACGAAGTAGTTTAAGTCTTTGGTTCTTTTAATGTGATGATTTTGGCTCACATTTCAGTTCTCGGAGGGATATACAGTGTTATATATATATCATTATATATATATCATATAGTCTATCCTTTTAAATGCAGAGTTTCCTTTGAAAGCAAAAACTTCCAAAATAGATTGAGTGCAGAATGAATGATGGCGTTACAGAGATAAATTGCATTGTTTTTCCTCCCCTCCCCCCTCATTTTGCTTGCACAGCCATGTACTTGTTGTACTTGTAGTTTGGTTAATTCTCTAATGGAGGGATTCCTGACCTTACAGTTTGAGATGACCTTCACATCAATCACAAACCTCAGAAAGACAAAGAGATGGTGCTGGCACACTGCCTTCAGAAACAATCTACTCAGGGCATGGTGAGTTTATGGGCCATTTTGGCTTGAAGATGCATGGCTTTTCTACTTAAAAAATTATCCCAGCATTTTATTATACTCTTCAAGTTATTCTTCTATGCTTAAAACATTTTGAATTTGTTTACTGACAACATGTTTTTTTTTCTGTTTGCAGACAATTTGGATTTGGTGCCCAGGCTCATATGTATATAGGGATGGAGACCATGTATAAAGAACTTGACTGAACATATGGAAGTTATTATTTCATAATTTTGAAAATGATGCTGTTGGACTGACTGCTGTACAGTCACAGGGAACTGTTTAAAGCACTGAAGGATTAACCCTCCACGTTAAAAGAGAAACTTTAATCGAAGCAAGACGATGTTCATTGTGACAAAACTAAGGGCAATGTAGCAACTGTAGATAGCAAATCCTTATCATGGAGGCTGCTAAAACCTCAGGTGATGCGGAATGTTCCAAACAGATTATTGGTTTCAAAGATGACGAAAAACACTTGCCATCCAAGATGACCCAAAGAGGCCAATCCTCTGGCTCAGAGGACAAAATAAGACTTGCGGAGCAACCCCAGACCCCAGCTGTAAGTCCATCTCCTGGTATGGAGTCACAGGTCCTTGCTTCAGGAAATATTCTTACCTCAAAATCTAGAGAACAATGTCACATCCAGCTCAGGAGGAAGAACGTTTCTCTCCCAAACAAACGATATCTTCAATCCGAATATGAGCTTCTGTCAGAGGGCCTTCTCAAAAAGGAGCAGAAGTCGGTTAAGACTGGGAAGTATGTATGCCAGTATTGTGGCAGAGCTTGTGCCAAACCCAGTGTACTGAAGAAGCACATCCGTTCTCATACTGGTGAACGACCATATCCGTGTATTCCTTGTGGTTTCTCCTTTAAAACTAAGAGCAACCTGTACAAACACAGAAAATCTCACAGCCATGCAGTGAAAGCAGGATTAGTTTCATTTTCAGAACAAGACAGCAAGCATATGGATGAGGAGTTGGCGGTGGCAGAAGGCGAGATGCATTCTTATGCTGAGCAGAGCAGTGACACCGATGAAGAAGTTGTGGAAGACTTGTCCTCGGATACAGTAAGCCATGTCAAAGAAACAGAGGGTTTTGTGCAAGAAAAAGGGAGTATATTGGCAAAAAAAAACACCACTTTATCTGCTCAAACTTCACTCAAAAAGGAAACGGGATCATCAGGAAAAGTGTCTTTATGGCAATTCCAGGAAATGACAGCACCTGCGGCTATTGCTCAGGTGGACCAAATGGTTGAGTTCTCCACCATCAAGCAAAGACTGGTACTTCGGCTTTCGGAGAAGAAAAGTCAAGACTCTGATCAATCTCTTTCCCTGCCTAGTTCATACAGTAAAGGCAGCACTGATTCAGGATACTTCTCACGTTCTGAGAGTGCTGAGCAACAGTTCAACCAGTCGAGCGCAAGTGCCAAATCATATCAAGAAATTATGTTCGGGAAATGTTATAGGCCAACAACCAGGCCAAAACAATCAATCACTGTACAAACCTGCATGACAGACATAAATGAAGCCACATCTAGCTTCATGATTACATTGAACAAAGGCATAATGCCAGGTGACACTGACTCATCCATTCACAGAAGCAAAAAAGACCTAGTGCGATCAATAAAAATTGATTCAGAGTCCTTCCAAGAGGAAGATTACCAAGAATGTCAAATCTCTAGCTCTGACCTTCTGGAAACGGCTTCAGAGAGTAGTGTATTCTTGCGCAGTAATTCTCTTCCAACCTCATCTAATTCGAATCTGAATGCCCCAGAAGGGCTAAGAAGCAGTACCTCATTTGATGAGAGAATGACAGGTGCTGATGCCACCTACCGGGGCGCAATGGGCATGAGAAGACTCATGCGGCAAGTTGCGTTTGAGCACTCCGCTACCGAAGGACACGCTGAATCAGACTGCTATGCTCATCTGGCTTGTAGCTTAAAATCAGACTTGAAAATTCATGGCGTAGATTATCCAAAAATGGGTGCTGAAAACTATCAAGAAACTGAGTTGTGTTCCATTTTTCCAAGCCATTTATCAGAAACTTCCACAAGAAAACGAAGAAAGGACAAAAATGTCATGGAGGAAGATGACTTTCATGTGCAAGACAAGCCTTCTGGACACTCAGAGGACACTGAGACAAAGCCAGCTACTTTAGATACTGCCTTTTCTGACACTGAGAGAAGGACTGGCAGCAATATTATCTCTGTCATTCAGCACACAAATTCATTAAACCGACTAAACTATTCAGAAATGTCAAGTGATGTTAGATCATATCCCTTAGACAAAATTGGCATTTACAAATTCAAGGAAAAGGAGCATAGCATGGAGGGTCACAGAACAGAAGGAGCAGACTGGCAATGGGGATGCAGTGGTTTTCTGCACCAGAAACTTCATATGAGTAAGCAGCCAACATCTCAGCCTAGTATCCAAGTTCCCGAGATTAGAGTAACCGTGGAGCCTGACAGGCCAGAAAAAGTTCCAGAAGTAGGGGTCAAGCAAAGAGAAAAACATGCTGAAGAGTTCCAGTGGCCACAGAGGAGTGAGACCCTATCACAGTTTCCAATGGAAAAGCTACCACCCAAAAAGAAACGCTTGAGATTAGCAGAGATGGAATGTTCTTCTGGGGAATCTAGTTTTGAATCTGCTTGCACAAGTCTCTCCAGAAGCCCAAGTCAAGATAGCAATTTGTCTCACAGCTCAAGTTTTTCCCAGTCCCTCGACAGAGAGGAGACCATTAACCTTGTGTCTCAAACCAACCCAGATGAGTTTAATAAGCCGTTGGAGTTTTTATCTGTACCAGGAAGTTCACAGAGTCATCACAGAGAGATGAGACGTTCTGCTTCAGAGCAGTCACCTTATAATTTACCCTCAGAGGTTCCAGGATATCGAAGCAAGTCTTTCGATTATGGTAGTCTTTCTCCTTCATCTACATCTAGGCAAGATGAGGTTAAAGAGCGTAGAGGGGCCTTTTTGATTAGGCAGGCATCATTAAGTGGTGAACCCGAGATTCCAGGCCCCCCCCCCCCCGGAAAAACACACACACCAAAAAAAAAACCAAAAGGTACTCCGAAGAAATGAGCAAGAGATCAACCTCACCAAGCAAACCATTTACACTTGAGGGATCTATTGAGAAAATGAGGTATTCTTTGATTTCTGGTGGTCCTTCTCCCCAACACAAACAATATAGCCCAGTGCAAGCCTCATCTCAGTATGCTAAACCCAATGTTTGCAATGTTCATGACATGGATAGCGTAATGCGTTTTATAAAGAAGGAACCTGAAGAATCCAAGGTAGTTGAATCTTATATTAGCTTAAGGAACCCCCAAGAAGATTGTTCCCGGACTTTAGGCAATGTTTTGTCAACGATAACAGTGCTTTCGCAAGCTCAGCAAGCATTAGCCAATCAAAGTATGTCCGCTTTGCTAGTTCCTGTTAGAATTCAGATGCAAGTACCTTCTTATGGGAACGTAACATACACTAGTATACCTCATATTCTGGATTCTCAAACACAGAATCCTATGTCGTACATAGAACACAAAACATCCACCCCCTGTCAAAGTATTGCCATAGACATGCCACCAAATAACACAGGTTGTGAACTATCTCCAGTATCAGGGCACCCTAGGCGACTACTGCGCAGCCCACAGGTATCACCAGCAAAGTTAAATACAGGCATACCTCTATCCTTGACCTCCAAAACCATCTCAACTACAGAGGCCCCCAGTGGTGGAGCAAACAAGCGCATGCTCTCACCTGTAAGTAGCATTGAACATTTCATCGAATCAAAGCAGCAGAAACGAGTCAAAGATGAGAACATTTATGGACAGATTGTTGAAGAGCTTAGTGCTGTGGAGTTAGGAAATCTTGAAGGTGAAAAAGAAAGTCCCAAGAAAGCTTTCAAATCAGAAAGCACCCCAGAGACATGTGAGCCCACTGAGGAGGTAGATATGGACGAGCCCAGCCAAGACTTTTACAGCAATCCAGAGTTACAATCTCCTGCCAGAATTCCTCAAGGTGCTGCTATGATGGAACAAAAACCAACACCTGAACTCATGATGGCTAGTAATCGTCCTGGTTCTGGTATAGGTGCAGTGCACTCGGCAATCACTGGTGCTTTACTGTTCTCCAAGTTTCCAGGTCTTCACACTACTACTTGTGTGAGCTGGTGCTATCTCAACTCCACTAAGCCAAATAGTACCCAAATAGCTGCACATTTTTCAGAGTATGCCTCGTGGTTTGTGAAATGCCGTAACCCTAACCCAGCTGATCTTAGCACTGGGATGGTTCTTGCTCTTCTCCGATCCAAACAGAGGCGTCAGGCTGCTATTTAATTCCATCGCAAGCTGTATCACCTGGACTCCTAGGACCTCCACCCCCTGGATACCAGCAAGAACAGTAATGTTTATCTGTTGTGTTTAGCAGATTTGCCACGTTGCTGCTGTGCTATATTTTAACTGTACGTTATATTAGCCATCTGTTCATAAGGTCTGTTGCACTATTGCAGTTAACGCTGGATCTACAGAGAGTAGATAAAAAAAAAAAAAAAAAAAAACAACGCAGATGTGAGCTAGAACATTAGCCAGAGGTGCAAATATTTACGAGAAGATGTGGCGTCCACCATACGGCAAGCAGAGCCAGTCCGTGTGAAGATTTTTGAAGGAGGGTATGAATATGTAACTTGATCATGCTGATGTTCATATGTGACTGTAGTAATGCATCGAAATGAAAAAGTTCTGGTTGTTTTTTCTCTATCAGTTATAAGTCCAATGAGGAATATGTGTACGTGAGAGGCCGTGGTCGGGGAAAGTATATATGTGAAGAGTGTGGTATTCGTTGTAAGAAGCCAAGCATGCTCAAGAAACACATTCGAACGCACACGGATGTGAGACCATACATCTGCAAGTGCTGCAACTTTGCTTTCAAAACTAAAGGTTGGCTTTACCACATTCACATTCAAGCATTATTGCAAAAGATTGGGATAGAAAAATAACCCCTGTTTTATTTAGGGAATCTCACCAAGCATATGAAGTCAAAAGCTCACACGAAAAAATGCCTTGAACTTGGAGTTTCACCCACAGCCATGGGCAATACAGAGGATGCTGGTAGGAAACTTTTTTTGAACTACTTTTTCATGCAGATGTAAAAGATAGGTTTCAGTCTAGCTTAGTTCATTTTTAAGAGCCTTAAGCGCCACAAACTAGTTCCAACATTGTTCTAAATGTTAGGAGAATGTTAGAAGCACTAATTTCATTTTCTGCTCTTACTGTGTAGATGACACACAGAAGTCCTTAGGCATCATGTCAGTGGAAACAACCATTAAACATCAGTTCTCAGATGCAGAAAATTCTGATGGCGTCGATGAGGATGAACCAGATGATGATGAAGATGATGAATGTGATGGTGATTCTACACCAAAAACATTGTCCAGAAGCACAAGTCCTCAGTCCTATGCAGTCAACAAGCCATGTCTGTCTAGCTGTCTCCCTAAACTCTTTGACCCAAGCTGCAATCCACCGAAGGAACAGCTTGGAGTTTCTTCTCCGAGTACTGATGATGATCAGACCTTTGAGCAGTCAAGCAGTCCCTCTGAGCCTTGCCCACCTCAGCTGCTGTCGCCTTGTTGGGATTCACCTCGCCAGAGGTACATGTTCCTGAGAGGAGATCTCTCACCACAACGTCACCTTTTGTCAAGCTGTGATTTATCTCCTTTAAGGGCCATTTCTCCAAGGAGAGATCTGAGCATCAGAGGGGATTTTTCACCTATCCGGCAGCTGTCACCTGTAAGGCCTACATGTTCGGACCCATCGGGGCAACGGGCGCAGTCTCCGCTGGGTCGACAAAAAGGGGTGCTCAGGGCAGTGTCCCCACAGAGGGGGTCTTTTCAGCACAGGACCCTCACGGATCCAGGAAGGAGTGTGAGATTTCAAGCTTCTCCCCTTCGACCGGTCATCGGAGTGCGAATAGACACCGGAATGGTATGCTTTAAGATTTACATTTATGCATGCTTTTACCCAATACGACATATATTGCATTCAAGGTACACAATCAATTCTTGCTTTCCCTGGGAAATGAACCTATTACCTTGGCATTGCTAGCACCATGCTCTACTGATTTATCTACAGGAAAGCATGTTGCATTTTACACATTGCTTTTGGAGACAAAGTGTACCTCATAAGTTGTAAACTATTAACTGTTGATATATCATTTTATTCATATTGAAACCTTTTGGCATCAATGACATCAAACCTGACCCCAATTTGATCATTTTTAATAGTGTTTCTGGTTCTTTCTGACAGCCATGATCATTATAAACTTTCTTTGTAGAATAAAAATCTTTATGATAGAATAAAATCTGCATAAAGAATATACTGCCAGAATAACACCAGCATTTTTGGGTAAAAAATTGCTATAAAGTCAATTCTGGTGGCACGCCTTAATGGCATAACAGAATAAATATATTTTTTAAAAAATTCCACCAAGTACGACTTTATTTAATTCTCTGAAAATAGTTTACACATCAGAAGGAATTGGTCGGCATAATGAAAAACATCACTTTTTTTCAGGATCAAGGGGATACTCCTCAGAATCTGTATGTTCCTGTCGGCCTATGCAGCAGTCAAGATCGGTCCACAACCCTGCAGCTAGACATCTTCAGCCACTTGCCTTTGCACTCTCAAGGACAGGTGCCAACGCCTGTTCCGATGATCCCTATTGGGGGGTTAAGAATGCCCACAATGTCGACATCTGGTGCTGCTGGGGAGAGAAATTTGCTCCCGTCAAATCCACAGGGGAACATATTAGAAACGGCTAGTTCTGGTCGGACCTCAGCCCCTGTCCTAAATCCTGGAGAGGCCTGCAGTGGAGAAATAGCAACCTCTTCCACTGGCCTTCCTAGCAAAAACGATAAGAAGGAGGAGAGCGTCTACATCTGTGCAAAAGCTATTGCGTCCCTCAGAATCACATCTGAAGATGCCGCTGATAAACCGCCTAAAAGCTAACTTTGTAAGCACTATATAATCGCATTCAGAAGTAAAACTAAAATTCAAGCTCAGACCAGAAACATATTTTATGCAAGTATTCAGTGGTTGCATTCAACATACATTACGTGGGTTCTTGTGTTGTACTGGCGGTAGCAAACTTCTGTACTCAAGGGGGCGATAGAGTTACCTTTAAGTGTCTGTGCCATTAACCCGGATGTTTTATTATTCAGGTAGCTGCTGTAAACATGCCAAGTTTAACAAACTTAAACTAACTTGCTCAGTAGTTGACCTTTAGCGCCCCCTTGCAGTCCGACACACTTCGGAAAACAAAGATGCACAAAATCAAACTTGCTTAGAGTGTGTTTTTGCCGTTAGAGTCTGACCAAGGAGTTCTGGTAACGTAGGCAGAAACATAATACACAGAATATGCACAACATCTTGCATTTATGTTCAATGCACATGCCATATTCTCCTGCCATATCAGTTACAACTATAAACATGTACAAGCTGCATATTTGCAACAATACATGCAAAAGATTTTTATCAATATTTCATGAAAACTATAGTTCTGAGTTTCACAGGACTGGAAGTGCATCATTTGCGTCCCAAGTATACAAAACGCCAGTCGCTGTTCTTACTGAAATCGTCTTTGACTTTTGCTTGTGCCTTTTAAGAAAATGTTTGCATATCCCTCGATGAGAGAA
>JADLZN010002888.1:0-61240 GCA_018155175.1 Sinocyclocheilus anophthalmus
CTGTGCTATGAATTTTACTTGATTTCAGATCATCACACTGTTAGCTTAACAACAAGCTAATGTCAAACTCTACAGGAAATCAATAGCAAGATTGAGTCAGCCGTGCAAAGTGCTGTCAGTGTGACGTGGAGTTCTTGCCTAAGAGCATTTCAAATCAGTCACATATAAGATTAAATGATGTTTAGGATGAATTTCTAATGTATTGGATGGAAGTGTGAGAGAGTACAAAGTAGGTAGTGAGGCAGTTCACTAGCTTTTGAAACAGCTGATATAAATCAGTAAAGGCGGCGATGAAAAGTTATTTTAAATATGCTTATCATAGCCACATTTTTTACTGGATCATTATGCCTCAACTCACGACATGAGCATCATCTGTTGCAGACTGATTGTATATAGTTATGTTGTACACTGTAAAGTATAATGTAACAATGCCTAACAAAATTTGCACACGCATGTCCTATTTGTCCATGCATAAGTTGTGTGAATGATGAAAGCAAAGGCAATTGCAAGTCCTGTCATTTGCATTTACGTGTACAAGAATATGCGACATCTGCCAAATTTAAAATGGAAAAGCGAGTTCAATTTGACATTCATTTTTTTATGTCCCAACAGGTATGACCCTGTCGTACTGAAAGAAAAGTAAGAGCAAAGCTTCCGTTAGCGATTTCACTTCCTTATCACCACACTCCCACCCTGCCAAAACTCAAATGAAAATGCAAGCCTGTCAATTGGTTCTTGCAAGTGGGATTTTTTTGGAGTGGGTAGAAGTGACAATCCAGAATAATGTGCAATTTGTATTTTATAAATCATTCTGTTTAGAGAGAGAAAGATAGATAATCCAGAATAATGTGCATTTGTCTTTTATACCTCCTTCTGTTTAGTCGAGAGAGAGCGAGAGAGAGAGGAAGATAGATAGAGAGATAGAAAATGTAGATAGATAGATAGATATATAGATGGATAGATGGATAGATGGATATCAAAATGATATCAATCATTTTACTATATTTCTTATTTTTCTTCACCATAAAATTCTGCAGATCTATCAATAATAACCAAAATGCAATAGAAAATTGTATTTGTACTATGCATTAAACAAAATTCACCGGTCTACATTAAATCCAACTACAAAAATATAAATAATTTTATTGAATAATATTCTCATTAAAAGTATTTCATAATCACTAGATTATTGAGAAAATGACTTTTCTGCAAAGCATTTTAAAGACGGATTTCCAGTGGGGGGAAAAAAGTGATATATTGTATACAATTTTATGTTGACATAAAATTAATCAACTTTTTTCTATGCCACCCCACCATTTATTAACACATTTTTATGAATCTGGTCACAATGGTGAAGCTTTTGCAGTAATCATTAGGAAACTAAGTCTAGCTTGATTTTTAATGTGGACCAATCCTCGACAGGTTGCAGGTCAGAATTACCTTCTTTTCTAAATTCATCCCTCTTTCTCAGTGTCTCAGGTGTGTCACTGTAAAGAACAGTTGAGAAGCACCTGTGTAAGTGCGCACAGCTGTGAAACAGCTACATACGCTCATACAGCAACTGAAGCCACAGAGGTTCAGTCTGGTGAGGAGACTAAACCCACAGTAACAACACACCTCCACTCTGTATGCAAAGCACTCTATCAATATTGAACACTGCCACACAGTCCTATTACATCTGAATGTAGATACAGGGTCTTAGGGATGGAACGGCACTCACTCGCTGGGCGGTTAAAGGTGTCATATATGTTGCTAAACTAACATTCTTTGTGTATTTTTTGGGTGTAGAATTTTTTATGCCGTTTAAGGTTAAAAAACATGTTATTTTCCACATACTGTATATTATTTTTTCTCCTCTATGCCCCGTTTTTCTGAAACGCGTCGATTTTTACAAGCTCATCGTTCTGAAAAGCGAGGTATGCTGTGATTGGCCACTATCCAGTGTGTTTTGATTGGCTGAATACCTCAAGCATGTTACGGAAATGTTACTCCCCTACCAAACTGTGATGCCCTGTCCAGCCTGAGCGACGAGACAAAAACATTAAAACCCATTAAATGAGGCATTTTTGTGTGCATCCCGTGGGCGACATAATTACGGATTTTTAATTATGTCTGTTGGTTATGGCATGCACAAGATGATGGCAGTTCCTGAAGTGTGACATTAAAAGCAACCGGGAAAAAAGGATTCACACGTAAGAACAACAAAAAGAAAAGAAAAATGTAAACAATTACAATGTATATAATAAATACATTATATCAAACAAACTAATATAATTATTATTATTATTATCAAATTATTATATTTTTATTATTAAAAAATTTTTTTTTTTTAATTAATTACCTGTGAAAATTAGACCTGTCAACACTGCTTTCCATAATACATTTAAGTAAACATACAGTATTTGGTTGTATACTATTTTTATTTGATTTAGTTCTGACCCTCCCAATAATACGCAATTTAATTTCTGACAATACCAAATACTATAATTATTTCCATATATACGGATAACTGTAAGGCTGACTGATGTTAAATTCAAAATCCTCTATTTTTTTGTAACCATTTCAGAAATAAATAAATACACACCTGAATTTAGGCTACACACACCTCCATGCATGATAATATGAAACATATGACATAGACATATTTTACTTTAATATTATTTTATAAAATTATCATGATTTTTTTACTTTGTGGGCAGTAATGACGGCAAAAGTAATGTAAATGTAAACAATAAGGCAATAAGCATGCACAATTAAATCTAAAATCAAGATTTTGCTGATTACGATACCATAATTAAATGCAGCCAAAGACCATGGAGAACCTCATATTATTGAGAATAATTTCATTGTTCTATATGATTTGTCTCTGCTCACATGCAGCAAAGTGATAAAAAATAAGAAGTCTTTCTATGTCCATTATGTATTGGTAATTATCCTGTTCATGATATAAACATTATCATGTTGTAAACTGTTCCAAATCTACCAGCAATACATCTCATTCATGGTCATATTTTCAGATACTATAGCTCACCAATCACATTAGGGCATCCAATGGCAGTACTAGGCCTACTAGCAATACAACTGCAGTTAGTGCAACGTAAGAGATTAGCCCTAGACCGCTGTTCTCTGTAGCTATTAAAAATTATAAAAAACGCACATTCTTTATTACATTAATCCGTACATCTCGCGGGCCGCATTCTCTGAGAGGAGAGGCAGAGCATGTCACTGAATGCGGCAGACAAATAATTTTTATCTGGGACCCCGGCGGGTATTGACAAACCAGGGATGCATTTAGATAGCTCAATTAAAATGGGGAAATGAACCGACATCACGCACTTTGAAAACGCTGCAGCCCTCTCGTCCTCTGACTCTTCAAAGGCCAGACTCACTACGAAGAGCAAGGATAGGGGAGAGTGAGGTTGTGTGGGGGGCTTCAAAGGAAAGAAATTCTCCTCTACGGGTGAGCAACTGGAGGCAGAGGCAAAGCAAAGAGCAGAAACCCGAGGCAGCTGAGGCAAGGTAGAGCGCGGCTTTCAGACCGACTTCACAGCAGGGCTCTACGCTAACTTGCGCCTCCAAGTTAAAATTAGGGGCACAGTTGAAGTTAATTGAACTGTAACGTTAATGTGTCATTGCAGCATACATATGCATAATCTAGCATTTAAAACTGAATATACTTATTTCTGCTATATATATATACAGTGGGTACGGAAAGTATTCAGACCCCCTTAAATTTTTCACTCCTTTTTATATTGCAGCCATTTGCTAAAATTATTTAAGTACATTTTTTTTCCTCATTAAAGGACCCCATATTGACAGAAAAACACTGAATTTTTGACATTTTTGCAGATTTATTTAAAAAAGAAAAACTGAAATATCACGTGGTCCTAAGTATTCAGACCCTTTGCTGTGACACTCATATATTTAACTCAGGTGCTGTCCATTTCTTCTGATCATCCTTGAGATGGTTCTACACCTTCATTTGAGTCCAACTGTGTTTGATTATACTGATTGGACTTGATTAGGAAAGCCTCACACCTGTCTATATAAGACCTTACATTTCACAGTGCATGTCAGAGCAAATGAGATTTATGAGGTCAAAGGAACTGCCTGAAGAATTCAGGCAGAATTGTGGCAAGTCACAGATCTGGCCAAGGTTACAAAAAGATTTCTGCTGCACTTAAGGTTCCCAAGAGCACAGTGGTCTCCATTCCTTAAATGGAAGACGTTTGGGACCACCAGAACCCTTCCTCAGTTTGGCCGTCCGGCCAAACTGAGCTATCATGGGAGAAGAGCCTTGGTGAGAGAGGTAAAGAACACCACAAAGATCACTGTGGCTGAGCTCCAGATATGCAGTCGGGAGATGGGAGAAAGTTAAAGTCAACCATCACTGCAGCCCTCCTCCAGTCGGTGCTTTATGGCAGAGTGGCCCGATGGAAGCCTCTCCTCAGTGCAAGACACATGAAAGCCCGCTTGGAGTTGTGAGATGGTGAGAAATAAGTTTCTCTGGTCGGATGAGGCCAAGATAGATTTTTTTGGCCTTAATTCTAAGCGGTATGTGGGAGAAAACCAGGCACTGCTCATCACCTGTCCAATACAGTCCCAACGGTGAAGCAGGGTGGTGGCAGCATCATGCGGTGGGGGTGTTTTTCAGCTGCAGGGACAACGACTGGTTGCAATCGAGGGAAAGATGAGGCCAAGTACAGGGATATCCTGGACAAAAACCTTTTCCAGAGTGCTTAGGACCTCAGACTGGGCCGAAGGTTTGTCTTCCAACAAGACAATGACCCTAAGCACACAGCTAAAATAACGAAGGAGTGGCTTCACACCAACTCTGTGACTGTTCTTGAATGGCCCACCAGAGCCCTGACTTAAACCCAATTGACATCTCTGGAGAGACCTCAAAATGGCTGTCCACCAACGTTTACATCTAACCTGACAGAACTGGAGAGGGTCTGCAAGGAGGAATGGCAGAGGATCCTTAAATCCAGGTGTGAAAAACTTGTTGTTTCTTTCCCAAAAAGACTCATGGCTGTGTTAGATCAAAAGTGTGCTTCTACTAAATTCTGAGCAAAGGGTCTGAATACTTAGGTCAATGTGATATTTCAGTTTTTCTTTTTAATAAATCTGCAAAAATGTCAACAATTCTGTTTTTTTTCTGTCAATATGGGGTGCTGTGTGTACATTATTGAGGGAAAAAAATTAACTTAAATGATTATAGCAAATTCGTATCCATATAACAAAGAGAGTGAAAAATTTAAGGGGGTCTGACTACTTTCCGTACCCACTGTATATATATATATATATGAGAATATATTATTATATATATTATATATAAGTAACATATATAAATATATATATATTTTAATAAGCCTAAACCAGGCATATTTTTATTTGGGTCAAAATCCATAAACAGTAATATTGTAACCACCAGACAGTAATACCCATTTTACAAGACCAGTGCTTGTCAGTGGTGCTCAGGATCTGTAAATCATTTGCCATAATCCTCTGTCATCTCTCCTTACTCTGTTTTATGTGGTAAGTGAAATCTTATGTACTTTAATGTTACAGGCTACCGCTAGCAAGCGGCTAAACATGTCCCTTTAATCGCTTGCATTATTTTAGATTAGAACACGTGTTATTATTTTTGGGACCACCTGCCTTTCTGGATACAGACACCAACCATCCCTGCACAATCACATCCCTGCACATCCGGAACATAACATTTATTTCCATGATCTGCCATTTTCGCTATTATACTCGCTTGTTTCTTCACAATACCTGCAGCACTTCTGATGATTTGGCTGTGTGTGCAGGTCCGGCTGGCCTAGAACATGGGTGGGTATATGCAAATGTCGGGGGCATAACTATTAGTGATACCGACTGTAATGTCACAGTCGGTGTTATGTTCGGATTGGCCTATTTTTCAGTGGTCTTTTGCATGCACGAGATTTACATGAGGAGGAAACAATGGTGTTTGAGGCTTACGGTATGTCATTTCCATGTACAGAAACTGTTATTATTCAACTATGCCAAGGTAAATACAGTTTTCCATTCTATGGCACCTTTAATATATGTTCATATATTTTAAAGATAAATTATTTCTATGATTGCTGAATTTTCAACATACATTATGCCAGTATTTTTGATTCTTCAGAAACTTTTTTTTTTTTGGCAAAAAAAAAAAAAAAAAAAGAACAGATACATTTTGTTCATTGATTCTTTGCGAAATAGAATTTTAAATAACAGCATTCCATTTTAATTATAAGGATGCTGGGGAAAAAAATCTTACCCCAAACTTTTGAATGATAGTGTAAATATATTGTAATTATTGATCATACTAAATATTTGCTATGAAAAGTTTGTTAATGTTATTGATGAACAAACACCTTCATTTCGTATCTGGTCATAGACTCAGGACATGTTGTTCGTTCAAAAACATATAGCCAACAGAATGGAGCAAAACATCTATCCTGTAATGTGCTAAAAACACATCTCTCTTTAGAGTCCGGTGCAGTGGCAGGAGTGATGACAGAGGGTGGAGATTTCTCTCAGAAAAACACAACTCTCAGGACTCATTAGACTCTTGCAAACCATCTTCTATTCCTGCTCTTCAGCCACATTTAGATTAAAAGTGTAAGGTAGCCCCAAAAATTAAAATTCTGTGATTATTTAGCTACCAGATTTTCATTTTTGGGTGAAATCTTCCATTTTGGAATGGAATGCCATTTAGACAAATGCTTTTTTGCAAGAATCCCCAGGCCAGCTGTCATGGTTCTCATATGTACGGGACGGCTCTCAATAATAGGGCAAAAAAGAAAAAAAATGCGGCAGGCCTAAAAGGGACCTTTATTCTATACTTAGTCACTCCATTCCCCCTCTGCTCTGAGTCCCGCCAAATACAATGCAACAGGCACTCAGCATTCTAACAAATATAAATGCAGACCAAATAAATAAATAAAATCCAATAAGATCCTTATTTATCAATAATAAATAAACAACAGGCATACACAGAAAATTTGCACAATACCAACAGCCAATAAGTAGTATTTATATACATCACTGTTCAAAAGTCTGGTGTCAGTAAGGTTTTTTTAATGGTTTTTCCTCTTTATTTAATTTTGTTATGTGATGGCAAAGCTGCATTTTTTAGCAGCCTTTACTTCCAGTCTTCAAGCCCATGATCCTTTAGGAAAAAAATCATTCTAATATGCTTATTTTGATGAAAAATTCCCCCCAAAAAAAGGAAAATTTTCGTTCTTCTATTGAATTAGTTGTGGCTGCTTAATATTTTTGTGGAAACTGTGGATCCGTTCTTAGTGATTTTTGATGGACATAATCTTTATACATTAAAACTCTTAACTGTCACCTTTGATGAATTTAATGCATCCTTGCTGAAAACAACTATTTTGACCCAAATAATGATATAGAGATCTACATGGACAAATAATCAACATGAGGTACAATACTATAATACATTTAATGTACACGTACAGTTTAAAAAACATTTATAATTGTTTAGCATTTCTAACTGTTTAGCATTTCACAGAGGATTCTTGCTCTTTAGGCTGCATTATGGACTGAAATTCTTTTACCTGGATTCCTCAGTCAATTTTCACTGTTGCGCCCTGCTGACTGGCCTTATAGGGACATGAATTGCCTCATACTAATATTTATCTTATAATATATTATATATCTATATATATATATATTAATTATACTATTCGCTGAGTCACACTACAATTTGACAATATTTTATGTATACAAAAATCAATAATTTCGAGTAATCCGTTTTTTTTTTTAACTCATTTTCTGTCCCATTTTTGACCCCCTCAGAGACACTCGGTTTAGATGGACGTTCCACTTCTGCAAGCAAATAGTGACATGATAAAACAACGTTACTCACACTGTGTTTTTGCAACATAACTGTCGATCCCTATATAGTCCACATGCTTTTTAGTTTCAATCTCTCGGAAATCCTGCGTCGAACATTGTCTTTAAAAAATGAATCTGTGGTAAATGCCGCGAAACAACAACCCTGGGGCCATATTCAGGAAACTTCTAATACACCGTTGGCTTAACTGACATTTTTCTTCTTATTTTTTTCCCTTAAGGCATAGGATGCGCTAACCGATAACATTATTTTGTGTATTTGTGTAAGAAATGTGGTTTAAGGTTCAAAAAGCATTATTTTCCCCATACTGTACATTATTGTTTCTCCTCTATGCCCCGCCTTTTTTAAACGCGTTGATTTTTACAAAGCTCATCGGGCTGAAAAAGCGAGGTGTGCTGTGATTAGCCAGAGATCCAGTGCATTGTGATTGGCCGAATCCAATCGTGAGACGGAAATTTGACGCCCCTCCACATAGTGTTGATGCGTGTCGGCCGGAGCGACTAGACATAAACATACAACACCCCAATTACAAACGAGGCATTGTTCATCCAGTGAGACATATGACTAATTAGTACTTATACTGTCTTTTATGCGTTTCATGGCCATTGCACTGCTCGCGCCGCGTAAACATAAAACTCGTCTGCATTTGTGATCGGAGAAATGACAACAACAAGTGCTACTCTACACTGCCCAAAAACTCGCGTTTGAATTATCAGTGGCAACGAAAAACACAGCGGTCTACCGTGAGGGGAAGCCCCGGCTTAGCATATGCTGAGGCCAGGCTAGAGTGAGCTGAGGCCGGGCTGGACTCCGCTTCGTCCACAGCGAGAAGTTGAAGTATTCCCTCATCGACCAGCACGGATCAGCTCTAGGCATGACTAAGCAGATATCATCCTCTTTTGGAAGTTCAAACAAAGTAGTTTTGCTTTCACAGCGAAACACACAGTGTCTTCAGGACATGGCTGCAGCGTCAACAATACGACAAACACCCACCGAGAATAAAAGTTTACGCCTTCTTTCTTTGCGTGAACATTGGGAGCGTTATGCAAATCTCCCAGATCGTGACGTAGGTATGTGGGGGCGTGTTGAACGAGCCGTTTTAGGTAGGTGTGGTTGACTATTAACTTTTATAAAGAAAATCTCTTTGGGTTTGAGTTTTTAGTCTTTGCAACTTTAGGGATCTTAAATATGCACGATCAGCTTGTAACACTCCCAAGAGAAAGAACAACTGAAATCGCATCATATGACCCCTTAAAAACATTAAGAAGATTTTGTATTAACCATGTTTTTTTCTTAATAAGTTCTTATCTTTTTTCGTAAATTGTTCCTAAACTTAAGAATTCAAATTCGTGAACAGGAATTCTTCGTAAAACATTGGGGGTAAATACTTCTAAAGTCAGATAGCCCCAGACTTGTCTTCAATCCCAAATAGTAAGACTTGAATGAATTCTCCATTGGTTGATTTCAAACTTAATTGTTATATATTAAGCCGTACAACAACCTAGCTAATAATAATACATAGAGGCCTATTAAGAGCGGTGCACAAGTTTTTTCTGAATGACAGCGATACTGTATAATGTAAACCAGGACAGGTCATATTATGTGTATGCACCATTTGCTGACTTCAAAATTCAGTAACACTCTACAAAAATGATTCCGATAAGGACTTGTTTTTATTTTTAGCCTATAAGGCGGAAAAAAAAAAAAACTAATCTTTAGCAGGTATTCAGCGCGAATTGCACCCTACACATGATGCATTTCTGTAGCCAAGCGCGCCTATCCGTAAGCATTCACTCCGGAAAGATGAGCAAAAACACCGCACAAAAATGATGAAACGTATTGCTGCAGCTTGACACCAGGCTCTTTATTGTAACTGTTCAAACATGGTTCATTAAAAACCTGCGGCAGGCATGCCTGTTCACGACGAAATAGGTGCACGCTTTTATGATAATTTGTTTTAAAGTTCCATTCTTCCTAACTTTACGTCAGAAGGTCATGCAAGCAGACTGTTTTTTCCACCCTTGGCACTGCACATGTTTGTTATCCTCAGATCCACTTTATCGTTGGTTGGCTGAGTAAGGCTACTTTGCCTCTCCACGTTATTTACCTCTACTGCACAAAGAGAAGTAGGTTTAAAGTTAGAGTTCTGAAACTTACAGGATGTTTTTATACTGCAATGAGCTTTTATATGTCAAAAGATCAAGGAAAATAAAAAAATTGAATGCATGACTTTCGTAGAAGAGTGGGTCGTGTTGATCTTCAGTATAACTGCTCAAAGCTGTTGGCTAATGTGAAAAACATGGGGACTTCACTAGCTAGGCACCTTTCTTGCTATAAGAACTACTGCTGTATAGTTTGTGGATGCTTTTTCAATTTCTCTAGTTACTGTATTGGCAACACAATGATTTAATGAGAATATGGCTGTTCAAGGGAGGTACTGGACTCTGTCTCATCTAGTGTACACCTTATACACATTAAAACCTGTTTACAAAAGCTCTGTTCCATCTTGTCTTAAACATGCTGTAGTCGAGCCACTGCTCAAAAACATAAACCTTGACCCTACTGATTCCATCAATTACAGACCTATTTCAAAATTATTTGAAATAGGTCAAAAAAATTAAATTATTAATTTTTTGTCAAAAGTTCTAGAAAAGTTGTACTTAATTTAACTTAATCTCCTTAATTTAAAAATAATATTTTGGAACCCTTTTAACTACCCTTAAAAGTAGTAAATTACTTTCTGCTATTTGTAGATTCTGGTTGTTGTACCATCCTTGTATTGCAGGACTTGCTTTTGACACTTGATCATTCTCCTAAATAGGTGTAAACTTGAGTTCAGCGTCTGTGGTGCTGCTCTAAACTGATTTTTGTCTTTACTAGTGGAAATTGGAGCATTCTCATCACCTGCAGTTCCCATCTCCTGTGGTGTGCCTCAAGGCTCTATCCTGGGTCCAATCATTTTCCCCTTACATATGCCCCTGCTTCATGTGACATTCTTGAGGTGTCCTATCATGTTTGTGCAGATGATACCCAACTTTATCTCACTTTACAATCGGGTACAGACTCGTTGTCTCCCCTGTTAGCATGTTTAAGTGATATTAAAAGTTGGATAGATAAAAACTTCCTGAAGCTAAATGAGAATAAGACTGAGGTTATGATGTTTGGCCCTTACCAATTGTCACAGTTTATGCTGTAACTTTGGCCCCCTTCAAGCAAACATTAGTTCACCAGGTTAAATGATAATAAAATAAATTCTGTAATCGCAGCAAAAAAAAAACGGAAAAAAAACAAGAGCCTGTGTTAGCCTCACTTCTTTGGTTAGGCTACTTGTAAAATACATCATTGATTTTAAGAGTTTAGAGTTTGTTTTTAAAGCTTTGCATGGAGTTACTCCATCTCGTAACAAAGTGCAGACGAGGTGAAAATAAGAGATTCGTTGTGCAGTTTAGATTTGATTATAACGGGAGGTTGTGAGATTACAATGAACTAAGATGAATGAGGGCTTTTAATGATTAGAAAGTGAGTACTCTTTGCGCGTTTTCTAGGCTATAATCCACTGAGGATTTGTATGAATTTTTTTTTTCAAGCTTATTCTTAACTTCATTTTATGTCTGTATTATTCCTTTTTATTTCATTGTATGGTTATGTTTTGTATTATGTCTGATGTGCAGCACTTCGGTCAACATTCATGTTGTTTTAAATGAACTAGGGATGTAACGATTAACCACGAGCCGGTTGAAAAGGTATTTAAATATGTGATGATTCAAATCTGTTGAGATGCCAAACAAATTGTGATACAACTGGAGAAGGAGTTTATATGAATGTATCTCTGAGGGGAATCGGCTGTCTTTAGAAAAGTTCAGATGGTATTTCCTTGTTATCTTGCCTCTCTATAATGCATATTAAAGTAGTGTTCATAAAGCAGCTCTGCTTTGTTTACCAGCGGTAACCCAGGAAACACTATCATTGCTGTTCATAAGCTCCACCTGCTGTCAGAGAGTGAATTTGTGTTCTCATTCAACCCGTCTGCTGTTTTTTCGAGCGATATGTTTTATGTAGTATAGTTTCACAGAACTAAAGTCAGACCATTCTGTTTTTGCTTCAAATTTCGAAATTATACAGTCTAATTTAGATTAAAAACTACTCATGCTGCATGTATGCAGCATCTTTGTTTGATCATGATTAAAATGCAGTGGTTGCCTCTAATTTAATTTTAAATGGAAAGAGCACAGACATAGCCTTAGTTTGTTCATATTAAGAGATTTTTTTTATTTGTGTAACTTACTTGTTTGATTTGGGGTTTGTTTTAAAATGTCAATTTAGTTTTGTTTCAATTTCACAAAGAAACATGCAGCAAGCTCCTAATAAAACGACACCTTTACTGTATAATGTCTTCAATCACATTTTGTAAAAAAGAAACCAATAATTAAATCAAAATCGTGAATCGAATCATGAAATCAAAACCGTGAATCGAATCGTTACATCCCTATAATGTACTAGGCCTTATCAAAATGTTGTAGGGTATCAGACCGAATCAGACAATTTAAGATTTGGTCAAAACCGAGTTGAGGAACGAGGAGTCACAAAAATTCCACTGATGCCCAAGACAACAGGATGCCATAAATCAGACCCCAGCCTCTCTGAAGCAAGCCTAAACCTAAGACCCTGTCACAGAACAGTTTCAACATTAACACAAAAGAACACATTGACAAGTCCAAGGGGATTGTAAAATTTTGGGGCAAGTTATCAAGAGTAATGGTCAAAAGAGATGACCGCATGTCTATCACACGATAGTAACTACAGTCACAAGTTCCTCGTAAATTGACTTCCCCCACTTTACGACGAGAACAGAGAGACTAAAATTCCTTACAGACATTTTAATCTCTGTTCTTCATACATTCACAGAATGGCACGGCAACTGCCTTTCCATGCACCTAAATGACACGAAAAGGACTGTGACCCGCTAATAATTGCTATGCAATAACCTCCATATAATGTATCTAACCCACATTTTAACCATCATGTTTTTAATCATTTATTGTTAGTTTGTTTAATAACTATGAAGAGCTTAAAGGGTTCATATTCATGCTTGGGATGTGTGGTTTGAAGTTTCATGCTTGAAACGTTTCTCCCAGTCAATTCTTTGTCAAATGTATCATATTCTTATTATAATAAATCATGTCCAAAATGTATACTCTACTAGAGCGGGAAAAACGCAGGTCATGTGTATGATGAGATAACAGTTGATTTATGATTGGGAAGGAGAAACATTGCAACACCCGAGCTACAATTGGTCGAAACACCATTTGGGGTGTGTTAAACAGCCTTGTTTAAATACTCAGGACACCATCAAACTGCGCTTTTGGTCTTTTGCCTTTTGCCTTTTTTGCGGGCCTGACTTTTTGTGTCTAGCTTTTAGCCATGCGTCTTTTAGCTTTTCACTCCTAGTCATGTTTCTTTAGCTTTTGAGCGTGGTCTGGCTTACACGCCAGCTCCTCCAAAACCATGAGGAAAACGCCACCTGGTCTCGTCAAACTTTACATCTATTTCTATTTCTCTAGTTTGTTTTATTTTCCGTTGAGAGTTTTGTGTTCTGAGTTAAGCCTAACGCCGCATCTCCCAAAAGAGTGCTGTCTAAGCTTCAACTTCAGACCACAGCTCCGCGGCGCCAGCCAACGCCCAATCACTGGCTTCCCAAGACTGAACCTCCACCCAATCAGCAACCTCGGGAAACCCCTGTCAGCAACCAGACACGAAAGGGAACCCCGCAACACATAAAGCAAGTACCTCCAGATTTCTAAACTGAACTGGTGCAGTTAATCTAAATTTAACCTCATTGAGGAACTCAGTGCGGGGGTTAATTAAGTGATTGATGGTTGTGCAGATCTATACAATGGCACATAGTGCTGTAAACTTGGTATTTCACATTTTCATTCTCTTAAACTAATTATTTCCTCTCTCTCTCTTTCGGAAAACTTGTGTGAATCGTGTGTTCACTGGTGTTAGATTAGTTTATATGTCTTAGATTTTAAGTCTTATTTATATTGAAAAGAGAATTATCTCGTGTTTTGTGCTCAAAAGTTAATGTCTTAAACTGCCGATCTTGTTACATACGCTAATTAATAGTGTTTTCACTATATAATGGATATTGATATCCATTGCAGAATTGCTGGCATCGGCTCGTTCACCTGAATTCCTGGCCGTCTCATGATCCTCCCGTCAACAGTGATTCTTTCCTAATTCCCTTGCATATTAATGGTGGAGTTCCCTTTAAAATCTTAAATGATTCCCTTTGAGCTAAATTGACCTGTTTCCCTTACATGTATATTATCAATCTTGACATTGACCTTAGTAGTTCTGAAAGTACAAACATCAATGCATATTTGAACTGAAAACAAAATAAGGCAAATTATCACTGGTAAGGAGTTAATTTAATCTATTGTGAATTGGTTGGATCTTGAAAATTGGTCTCTATTAAAAAAAAATTAAAAATAAAAAATATAATGAAAAAATTGCAAATACTGTACATAAACGGGTTATTTTTTTAGAACAACATGCATCAATCAATCATTCATAAGACCAGGAATGTGTATTAAAAAGTAAATAGTTTTAATTTGTTTATTGACCTTATTAAAAGCACATTTTCATCAATTAAAACAAGAAAACCACAGAGGATCTGGACAAACATGAAGCAGATCACCTCATTAGCATGGCTCTGAACTTGTTCTGTCAGTATGAAGAAAATAAAAGATCAAGACTTCAAATGTAGCACTTTAAAGAGTTGCTCTGCTAAGTGCTGATGCCATAAAAAAGTTGAAAGAACAATCTTACAGCCTGTTTCAAAAACCAAAACAGAAGACCTCACCGTCAAGAAGGTAATATTACACTGTTACACAGTCAGAAGTGTTGTCTTCTTTTAATCACACAATAATGGATACGCTCACCCCTCAGGGAGACAACACTCACAGTCAGTGGCCTGAAGAGAACAAGATAAGCATAAGAAAATGTTATCTAATGAAGCAAATTAACATTTTACTGATGACCAAGGGGCGAGAAAAAAAATAATAAATTTTTGGATGCAAGTTGAGGTCAACTGAAGTATTCTACACCTGAACCTTTTAATCTATGCCTTTAATTGCTCTGTGTACACAGTCTGATGGACAATTGTTTCTCACTTTAAAAAAAATAAATAAATAAAAAATAATCTCAAGTCCCTTATGTTCTGTGCTCCAGACTGTCACCATGACTAAGGCTAACACAAATTGCTGTTCGATCAATGAGACCACAGGGTACCACAAAAACAGCCATGTTTCCACCCAAGTTGTGAACTGAACTGAACTTATGGGAAAATCGAAACATTGCAAAACCAATGTGCAAATAAAGCAACATTTCTATCCCACATGTTAAATACTTAAGAGCACGGCTCTTTTTTTCACCACTAATAAGACATGTTTCTTGATCACCAAATAATCATATTAGAATGATTTCCTAAAGCTCATGTAGAGTTTTCCAAAAACAAACTGACCCCAAACTTTTGAACGTAGTGTACATTGAAAAATGAATTTACATATTGGTTTTTCCATGCAGCATTTTTTATGCAATATTTTTAAAGGGGTTATATGATGCGATTTCAAGTTTTCCTTTCTCTTTGGAGTGTTACAAGCTGATTGTGCATAGATAAGATCCCTAAAGTTGCAAAGACTAAAGTCTCAAATCCGAAGAGATATTCTTTATAAAGGTTAAGAGTCAGCCACTTCTACATAAAACGGCTCGTTCTAACACTCCCCACATATCTACCTCACTATGTGAAATATTTGCATAATGCCGCCCAAATGTTCACGCGAAGAAAGAAGGTGTGGTTTCAGTAACAGCATTTAGTGTTGAAGCAGCATGTCAGGGATACGCTGTGTGTTTCTAGGCAAAAGCATTTTATTTGGCCTTCCGGAAGTAGATGCTTTTAGAAATCTTTAAGATTACTTACAACAGAACAGCAATGCATTTTATGGACGACCGTTTCGTGAACCTAGGAGAGGAGGTAATTCTGACTTTGCTATGACAATCTGGCGCTTCTGAATCAGCTACTGTTTTGTTATTATTTTAAGTATTTGCTATTGACTATTCAAATGCAGAGTTTTGCGCATTGTGTGTGAGTGTGTGTGTGAGAGAGAGAGTGAGAGAGAGAGAGAGAGAGAGATTGGGCGGGTCACATCACAAACCCATACCAGCTTCATCCCGGGTGTCTGTCACGTGACTGTTTCCCTTTCGGGCTCTATCTTTACATTTATTTTGAAAGGATGAAGCTCGCGATTATGGTAAGGGGCGTTACATTTCCAACGAGTGCTTGCGGTGTTCGGCCAATCAAAATGCACTGGGTCAGCTGGCCAATCAGAGCAGACTGCGCTTGTCGGAAGGAGGGACTTTGTAGAAAACGAAGCGTTTGAGAGAGGCGGGGCATAGAGGACCTACAATAATGTACAGTATTTGAAAAATAATGTGTTTTTTGAACATTAAAGCATGTCAACATATTCTGTTACACCAAATACACAAAATAATGATCTTTAAAAAAGCATCATATGACCCCTTTAAATTCACAAAAAAAATGTGGATAGAAAAAGCAAGCATAAAAATAAATAAATAAAAACAAAACTGAATAAACACATTTGTGTTTGAACAAACACAGAATTAAAACTTAATAATAGCTGTCATTTGTGTACAACTTTTACTGAAATAGAATCAGTGTAAAATGGCAAATAAACAAAAACAACACATACTGTTGTTGTGCCAAGGAAATCAACTTCAGTCATTTCCCCATCTCTGTTGCTCTTGCACGTACACACTCAGACACACACAAATGAGAGAGCTGCCAAATGAGTGAGTAATCCATCATGGCTGCCATTTACCAGCCCTTCTTTTTAACAAAGCCTTGACGGATGGGAGGAGATAAGGGTCTGTGTGAGTTAGTGGAACTGTGAGCACAGTTCTTTCAGGCAGACACACACACCTGCGCAAGTAGCAGGGGAAGCTGTGAAAGTCACGTTCACTCATCAGTCTTCTGAAGCCCTGTGAACGGTGGGGGGTGTGAACTCATGCATAACCTATTCATACCCCTCCAACATCACCCCAAGGTCTCCCTCTCAAAGCAGTGCAAACACAGACAGTGTGTGTGTACGTGTGTGAGTTTGTGTGCAAGACAGAGAGTATGTGAGCTGACCACCACTCAACACAACTGAGCACTGAGGAACCAGTGCAAACGCGTAAAAACAACCAAAGTCCCTTAAGGCAAGACAGGTCACTCAGCGGTCATCTTGGTCACGTTCCTGAGAAGACGTTTTCTATGTAGGTAATAGGTAAACAAGTACAGTTGTTATCTACAACTGCTGTTAAAAGTTTGGGGTCAGTAAGATTTTGTTTATGGGAAAGAAAAAAAAAACTTTTATTGAGCAAGGATGCATTAATCGGTCAAAAGTTACAGTAATTAATTTTTTTTTTCTGTTTCAAATAAATGCTGTTCTTTTACATTTGTGATTCATTAAAGAATCCTAAATAAAAATGTATCACAGTTTTGAAAAAAATATTAGCAGCACAAGCGTTTTCAACACTGATAATAATAATAAACTGTTCTTGAACAGCAATCAGCATATTAGAATGATTTCTGAAGGATCATGTGACGGATGCTGAAAATTCTGCTTTGTCATCCCAGGAATAAATTACATAATAATTTTAAAATATATTCAAATAGAAAAGTTATTCTAAATTGTAATAATATTTTGCAATATTAATGTATTTTTGGATCAAATAAATAAATTTTTTTTTTAAAACAACCAAATTTAATAGAACTGTCATTACAAAATGTGTTTCTATAGCTCATATCAAAAAGCAAAAAGTCATGCTGGACCAACTTGAAATGTCTAGCTAATGAACACGTGCATTCTAGACTAAACAAACAGGTGATTCCTCTACCAAAAAGATAACTGGCTCTTTTAAGTGAAATGTGGGACTTCCATTGCCTCCTTGAGACCAAAAGCCACCCAATGTACAAACCATGAACTTGTGGTAGTGATTTCATCAATAGTTTGGTAATGAAATATGAGTGTCACTATTCTTCAGAATCCTGTGAACACCAGACAGAATGGATTCACATAGTTGCCCAACATCTTAATGCCCCATCTGTTACTGATGAAGTGAGATGATGGTGGAAAGGACAAACAGAAGCAGCACAAAAACAGACTAGCACATAAAGCATGTCATTTGAAATGGAGGAAATAGAACAGGTCTGGCTGTTGTACATTATTTGCTCAGTCATGCCACAGGCTGTACGTTACAGCAACACCATCACTTCTGTAGAGTAGCTGCTATTAGAAATTCATGAACGACTCCCTCAGACTGATATAGCCTCTGGTGACGGAGGGAAAATACAAAACAGCACAAAGATGTTTTTTATTTATTTATTTTTAACACTGACACTTCAGTTTCACAATGTCATTAGAGCAAATTGCATGCTATATTAGGACTTTAGGTCACATTGCACATCACAGTGTTTGATATACTAATTGCTGAGCACTAGAAACGAGCAACAAGCCATTAATTTAAATTATTTTGTTGAGCTGCTTGTAAATACACTTTATTAGCACTATTCTTCCTGTAATTATATAGTTTTGCATGTAATTTGGTTACTATGGACACTGTAATCTGTATTGAAACAGTGTTTCAATATTTATAAATACAAAAAGCATTTCATGTGTGCACTGTGATCCAATCTGAGCTCCAGATGTATTTAAGAAAACTGATAATAACCCGAACGGAAAGAATGGAGTTAAACGTTAAAGTATGTCATTTCTGCAACTCCCAGGCCTGGTGTCATAGACAGGGCTTAGGTTAAGCCAGGATTAGGCCATGGTTCAATTAGGACATTTAAGTACCTTTTATAAACGTACAAAATAACATTAGAAAAACGTTACTGATGTGCATCTTGGGACAAATCAATAGTACTAACATATTTTAAGATATGTCAGTGCAAGTTTCTTAAAGATAAAACAGAACAGGCATTTTAGTCTGGGACTAGGCTTAAGCCTTGTCTGTGAAACCAGGGGCCAATGTTTAATAGTGCCACTATAACTAGAAAACGAGTAAGTATTTTATCATAGAAAAAAAAAAATACTGACTGAAATCATGTCACAATGTATTTTCATGTTTTTGGGCACACAGAAAACCTGACCTTGGTAAAATATTTTAATGATTCCCTTGGCAATGAAGACCCTATTAATGGAAAAGAACCTAGAATGCTGTTATGTAGTTCAGAATTCAATGTTTAAAAGGTTAAAACACAATTCAGGTATAAGTATCAACCCAACTGTGAAAATGAACTCCCGAATCTTACTGAGAACACACATTTCTCATATAGGATTTGCATGCCGTTCTAAAATTATTTGCATAATTAGTCATAGTTACATGTTCCTCTTATAAACCAGCACTGAGAAATTTGAACCAACATAAGTTTTTTTTTATGATATTCACACTTATCTACTTAATCATTTATCAGATCTGTGGTATCAATTCCACCATTAAATATTTCCATTTTGGTTGGTTCTAAAGATTAGCTTCATAAAAGGAATAGTTCCACTACAAATTAAATCTCATTTACTCACACTCATGTTGTTCGAAACCAGGCAACCATGTCACACAATATTTTTGAGAATATATTAATTAGGGTGCACCGATATGATCTGGTGAGAGAAGAGAGAGAGAGAGAGAGAGGAGAGAGAGAGAAAGAGAGAGAGAGCAAGAGAGAGAGAGTGTAATTCTGTTGTGTGATCTTTGATGCATCATTTGGATTAAAACTAAATCGTAAAAATAAGACCATTTATAGGGGCATTCACTATAAACATCATTATATTTATTTTATTTTCTGGCGAAAGTGAATCTAGCAGTCTGTGTGAAATGCGCTAGGCTGTACTATTCTGCATCAGTACAAATACCTGCACGCTTTGCGCGTGTTTTGCTTGCTTGAGTGTTTCTGCATTATATGAGTGGCTTTGGAATATAAATCGCAGCACGTTTCAGATGAAAAAACATGCAGTACAAATACGGTCAACTTCTATTTCTGAAATATCACAGTTAGGAGATTTATAATGAGTGGTTCCCTGCATTATTACAGCAAAGCACGTGATTACAATATACTAAGCCACTGCAATGGAGAAGCTCTAATGCTAAAGATGATGTACCATAGAGCAAAAAAATGAACAGTGAAAGTAACAAAAACTTGTAAAATAAATGTTAATGGGCATAATAAAGTGTGAAAATAACCGAAGGACATACAGTCAAACCAAAAATTATTCAGAGACCAGATATAATTTTTTTACTAGTGGGTGCAGGACACTAAAGTTAATTTATGTAAGTGAGGATAGCAAAATAAAGTAAACTGTGACAAATCATACCAAAAATTCTTCATACAGTGGACTACCAGTAAAATTGATACAAATTTGGGACCAAAAATTATTCAGACCGAGTCTGGGGAAAAAACATTGCAGTTGCGGTTTGCATGAAGCTGGATGACAGCATGCCCAGGAGACTACAGGCTGTTGTTAAGGCTAAGGGTTGCCCGACTAGTATTCATAGTTGTGTAATACTGTCATACTAACAGCTGTCTAATTTTTGGTTGATTGTAATCTATTACATACCTTTCTATCAAAGTTATCTGACGTTATCAAGCTGAATTTGTTCTGACTCCGTTTATCTCTGAGTTCTTGTTATATTTTATTATCATTTTCTAAACTATAGCGATAAACTGTGATAATGTGAGAAATGTTTAAGGTGTCTGAATAAATTTTGGTTTGACTATTTATTTGGTAAATGAAGTTAACCAACTAACATACATTTTTTGGTTTCTGTACCCAATATTAAAAAAGTTTACAAATGCAATAAAAATATCGGTACTCGGTATCAGCATGTACCAAAAATAAAAGTATCAGTATCGTCGCTCACTGAAAAAGTGTACGTCATCCTAATTATATATATATATATATATTTATTAGGGCTGCCCGAATACGAAATTGTTCAAAATATCACATATGATTATCGCACTTGCCTATCGCAAAACGCAACGGCATGCGATATCTGAATTATTTTAATAATAGGCTACTTAAATCAAAACGTTGCAACAGGTCAAAGTTTTAGTTCGACGCATATAGCAGAGAATTGCTTGATGTTAAAAAGAGTTATTAAGTGCAATAATTTGCAGAAAACAACTCTTTGCAGTCTTGTCTTGCTGTCTGACAGACTCACACCTAAAGCGCGCGCACAAGCCGCATCTCACACAACATCTCTTCAGTTCTGCCGCACACGTGCAAAACGCGCGCACACACACACAGAGCGACGAGTTTCAGACCGAGTTGATTCATCTTTCGCATCTTCTCATGTTTGAACAGACACATACACACAGAATTATGTCAATAGTACCCGTCTTGATGATCATTCTCGTAAACGCAGTCGGTTGTTTTAAATTAATGTAAACATCTGAGAAAGAAATCGGATGTTTCATTATACCACTGGATCCGTGCAGTCGGTCTTAAATGGACAGCAGCCTATAAATACCTGCTGCAGTAATGCCCACTAACGTTAACAAAACAACAACGGCTATAACCAAGATTATCTAAATTTAATTCTACAGTGAACCCCTAGGCAGTGTTATTTTACATTAATTCTTCATTTCTGTACCCTGAATACTACTGTTATTTTACTCTTGCTTGTAAATTGGTGTATTCTTTTTTTTCTTACTGAACTGGTTCATTTGCCTTGTAATCAGTTTTGAATCTTTTACACACTTTATAAGCAATATGTATTTGCATATCGAATATCCGTGTTTTTTACAAGGTATCGCATATCGCCATTTTTCTTCAACATCGCACAGGCCCTATATATAAGCTATACACACACACATTGTTTTTATTATTTATTTGTTTATTTTGATTGATTGTTTGTTTTAATTTTACTTTTTTTATTTATTAATTTTTTAATCCATTCCGTGGAAGTCATTGATCACACCAACTGTTTGTAATTACGCCCAATTAATTTTGGGTAAATTAGTGTTTTATGTTAAATTCAATGATATTTTTTTTGTTTTAATATATGTGACCCTGGACCACAAATCCAGCCATAAGGGTACATTTTTTGAAATTGAGATTCATCTGAAAGCTGAATAAATAGCTTTCCATTGAATGTAGGTTTTAGGATTGGACAATATTTGCAGAGATACAACTATTTGAAAATCTTAGCGACTTAAGACTGGTTTTGTGGTCCAGGGTCACATATTAATCCACTTTTTAAATAAAACCAGTCAATATAATAATAATAATAATCAATTGTTTTTATTATTATGTGAAAAAACACAAAAAAGAAAAAAAATGTTTACTCAGTTCAATTCAGACACCTATATAAATAAATAACAGGTATCTTTTTTTTATTTAATAATCTCTAACCTACAGGACATAAACAAGCAACATAGCCCAAATTGTGTATTATAACCAGAGAAAATTGCAGACAGGCCTAAACATTTCCTAACATCAAGCCATGGATTCGCCTTAACCCTGTAAGGCCCACTGCTGTAAAATTACAACATCAGTTTTAGCTAAACTAAAATAAGGCTGCTCATGTTGTTTTTTTCCCTCTAAGACCACATTTACACAGCTAACAGGTCCTATTGTTTAGCCTTGCAATGCTATTGGATGCTAGATTTAAAAAAAAAAAGGCCTGTTTATCTGGCCATAAACTCACACAGCCTGCAAACTTCCCTTGAAACACATGCAACTTCAGACCTGTATATATTATATATATATATATAATCATATATATATCTATTATATGTATAATATACAGTGGGGGAAAAAAGTATTTAGTCAGCCACCAATTGTGCAATTTCTCCCACTTAAAAAGATGAGAGAGGCCTGTATTTTCATCATAGGTATACCTCAACTATGAGAGAAAAAATGAGAAAAAAAAATCCAGAAATCCAGGATTTTTAAAGAATATATTGGTAAATTCCTTGGTAAAATAAGTATTTGGTCAATAACAAAATTCTCAATACTTTGTTATATACCCTTTTTTTGGCAATGACAGAGGTCAAACGTTTTCCGTAAGTCTTCACAAGGTTTTCACACACTGTTGCTGGTAATTTGGCCCATTCCTCCATGCAGATCTCCTCTAGATCAGTAATGTTTTGGGGCTGTCGCTGGGCAACACGGATTGTCAACTCCCTCCAAAGATTTTCTATGTGGTTGAGATCTGGAGACTGGCTAGGCCACTCCATGACCTTGAAATGCTTCTTACGAAGCCACTCCTTCGTTGCCCGTGTGGTGTGTTTGGGATCATTGTCATGCTGAAGGATCCAGCCACGTTTCATCTTCAATGCCCGTGCTGATGGAAGGAGGTTTTCACTCAAAATCTCCCGATACATAGCCCCATTCATTCTTTCGTTTACACGATCAGTCGTCCTGGTCCCTTTGCAGAAAAAGCCCCAAAGCATGATGTTTCCACCCCCTTGCTTCACAGTAGGTATGGTGTTCTTGGATGCAACTCAGCATTCTTTCTCCTCCAACACGACAAGTTGAGTTTTTACCAAAAAGTTCTATTTTGGTTTCATCTGACATATGACATTCTCCCAATCCTCTTCTGGATAATGCTCTCTAGCAAACTTCAGACGGCCTGGACATGTACTGGCTTAAGCAGTGGGACACGTCTGGCACTGCAGGATTTGAGTCCCTGGCGGCGCAGTGTGTTCCTGATGGTAGCCTTTGTTACTTTGGTCCAGCTCTCTGCAGGTCATTCACTAGATCCCCCCGTATGGTTCTGGGATTTTTGCTCACAGTTCTTGGATCATTTTGACCCCACGGGGTGAGATCTCTGCGTGGAGCCCCAGATCGAGGGAGATTATCAGTGGTCTTTGTATGTCTTCCATTTTCTAATAATTGCTCCCCCAGTTGATTTCTTCACACCAAGCTGCTTACCTATTGCAGATTGTCTTCCCAGCCTGGTGCAGGTCTACATTTTTGTTTCTGGTGTCCTTTGACAGCTCTTGGTCTTGGCCATGGTGGAGTTTGGAGTGTGACTTTTTGAGGTTGTGGACAGGTGTCTTTTATTCTGATAACGAGTTCAAACAGATGCCAATAATACAGGTAACCAGTGGAGGACAGAGGAGCCCCTTAAAGAAGAAGTTACAGGTCTGTGAAAGCCAGAAATCTTGCTTGTTTGTAGGAGACCAAATACTTATTTTACCGAGGAATTTAGCAATTAATTCTTTAAAAATCCTACAATGTGATTTTTTGGATTTTTTTTTTTTCTCATTTTGTTTCTCATATTTGAGGTATACCTATGATTAAAATTACAGGCCTCTCTCATCTTTTTAGTGGGAGAACTTGCACAATTGGTGGCTGACTAAATACTTGTTTTCCCCACTGGATATATATTTATAATAAAGCAAAGCCAAGTGCAGCTGCATTCTTGTGTCCACTCTCCCCCCCCATTCCATTGCAGAAACATATACTATCTAGCTTGTCCTGAGAGGGTATGGCAGATGGATGAAATGGCACACAAGACTGGCATGCCACTGAGTTCCACTTTACCCCAATGGACAAACAATTGTTTTTTGTTTTGTTTTTTCTTTTCTTTTTTCCTAACAAGAAGTTCTAAGTAGTTCTAAGCGCTGATACTAATAACACTTATTTCAGAAGAAAAGTCCCCACTGTACCTTTCCTCCATCCCTGCTGTTGATCCATGTGGCTCTGCAATAGCTGATCCCATCAGACAGGCTGGGTGAAATGGGAGACGAACCGTAATGCAATTTACCCTGTGTCTCCCTACGCGCCTCGGCCGCCGCGCCACTCAGAAGGGGCTTCCCACTAGGAAAATGCTCAGATCAATTCACATCTTAGTAATGAGTTTTGCCATGCTGGTTATATCCGCTATAATATTAGAACAGTGTCCCCATGAACAAATCCAGCATCTCAAACCCCTCAGTCAAGATTTTCCCACAGAACTACTATCACAAATGACTACAGAACTGGGTCGCATCTAGACAATGACATTAATAAAGATCCCATGAATACAAAATCGGATTTTTGTGGCTTTTTGTCCAGATCTATTGAATTTGAAGGCATCTCTAGGTTAACACAAGGGTTTCCATATGATGCGATTTCAATTTTTCCTTTCTCTTTGGAGTGTTACAAGCTCTTGGTGCATAAAGAAGATCTGTAAAGTTACAAAGACTAAAGTCTCAAATCCAAAGAGATATTCTTTATAAAAGTTAAGAGTCAGCCACACCTACCTAAAACGGCTCGTTCTAACACGCCCCCACATACCTACGTCGCTATGTGGGAAGATTTGCATAACGTTGCCCAAAAGAAGGCGCAAAGAAAGAAGGCGTAACTTTCATTCTCGCTGTAGTTTTGTTGTTGTAAAGATGCTGTGTGGCTTTCGTTGTGAAAGCGAAACTACTTTGTTTGGTCTTCCAAAAGAGGACGATATCTGCTTTGTCATGCCTGGAGCTGATCCGTGCTGGTTGCTGAGGAAATACAACAACTTTGCGCTGTGGATCGCCGGATCGGCTTTCACCGTGGACGAAGCGGAGTCCAACCTGGGGTCATCACATGTGGTTGCCACAAGCCCGCTCCTTCGTCGAATCCGCCGCCGCTCACTCTAGCCCGCCGCCCTCCGCTCACTCTAATCCTCTTCCTCCCCGCCGTTCCTCACGCTATCCCCAGCCTCATGCTCACTGTAGGACCGCACGTTTGTGACGCTGTTTCGTTATGCAAGCGAAACTACTTTGTTTGCCTTCCAAAAATGGACACGACTAGAAATCAGTGGTTAAGTTGTATTTACAACACTGTTCCAGAACACTTCAACCCAAATATTCAGATGTGTGCAGCACATTTTATGGAAGACTGTTTTCTGATCCTGGGAGAGTAGACTACAATGCCGGCTGTTCTGACTCAAAGACTGTAAGTAAATTTTTTATATTCAAAGAGTTTTTATATTTTATATTTTTTTATATTTAAAGTGAGTTTTTTTGGCAGTGTAGAGTAGCACTTGTTGTTGCTTCTCCGATCAAAAAATGCAGACATGGTTTTATGTTTTATGCGGCGCGATGCAACGCAACGCGAAAAAGACAGTATAAGAGTCATTATAATCCATAATTATGTCCCCACTGGATGCAACGAATGCCTCGTTTATAATGGGTTTTCATGTTTTTGAATCATCGCTCCGGCCTGACAGGGCATCACAGTATGGTAAGGGGCGTAACATTTCCGTCACACGCTTGAGGTATTCGGCCAATCACAACACACTGGATAGCTGGCCAGTTAAAGCACACCTCGCTTTTTCAGAACGATGAGCTTTGTAAAAATCGACGTGTTTCAGAAAGGCGGGGCATAGAGTATAAATAATAATGTACAGTATGTGGAAAATAATGTGTTTTTTTAACCTTAAACTGCATAAACACATTTCATTACACCAAATACACAAAATAATGTTCTTTTTAGCAACATCATATGACCCCTTTAAAACAAAAGGCGGTCCCAAATATGAAGTCACTTTATTCAGCAAGGATGCAATGAAATGATCAAAGTAATCGTTCAAAGCGTCAATAAATCATTCAACGTCTACTTATGTTATTCTGTGTGCTTAAGGTGTGTGTTTTTTTCTTTCTATGGGTTATCTTAACCCCCTGGGGTCGAAGCCCACACTGGTGCGGTCTGTCTCGTATTTTCTTGATGACCGTGAAAAGAACTAAAAATACTACTTCATTTTTGATCGTACAGATAAGAATAAGGTATCATTTGAAACTGCAAAGGGTCTACTTTTATTTGTGTATAGTCATAATAACCAACAAAACAATGTGTGCTTTTGTGTGTGCACAACCTGAATCTCCACGAATACTTCTCAAAGACATGAGAAATATATGTATAGAAAGCTTGAAATGTCTACTTTTAAATGAACTAAGTCACGTCCAAAACAAATATTCTCTGTTAAAGTAATCCATATGAAACCAACGCGATGTCCAGTTTTTCCCGTCTCAACTCATTATCTCTAATGTGGTCATGCCCAAGAGCCGATCACGCTTTTCAAATTCTAAACATCCACGTGAGATGCGCGCGCATGTAAACGCCCACATCGCCTCCGCGTAAACAAACGTGAAGAGTTCATCCCGGCTACTTTTTATTTCTGGAAGAAGACACGCTGAGAGGAATAACCCAGAATTTACCTCAGAAGAACAACACAACACGGTGCGTCACACAGCTAGATCCAGTGGCGAATATCATTCTGATGAGTAGCCTAAGATTACTTGCATCTGTTGTTATTGTGACATAACTTGTACACATTTTACTAGTTAGACTTTTCCCAAACTATAATTGCTGACTACATGTATGAAATCAAGTGAAACATTTTGAAATATGTGTAATTTCATTGTCTAAATGTCTCACAACGCCAGGATGTTTGTTTAATGTTTTATAACATATAAAACCACAAGATATAAAAGTAGTGTTAACACTATGAATGTTATTAGAGTCTAGGAACGTTTGGCACAAAGGTTTGTTACTGTTCAAGTCTCAGTGTTCAAATCAGTATGTTCAAATCATGTGTCCTTGACCTTCACTGTGTATATTTTTATTATACTGTGTTGTAAATAAAATACAAATAATAATTAAAAACCCACATTATTTTACTCTCCTCACACTCTTTCTTACCTGCCTCAGTCACATTCGTATTGATGGCCCATTATGGGAGGCCCTTTGTCTCTCAGGTGTGAATCACTAAATATTCATGGCCATTGTCACTCTCTCGCATAAGGGCATTGTATCACAAAACATGTTTTACAAATGTTAAATCAATATATTGTTTTCTGTGAATGAGTGAACAGGATAATTTTCATCATTTTGTAGCAAAAACTCTAGTCACATCCAATTATCAAAAGTCTTGTGAACAAATATTCTGTATTAGGGCTGTAGCTATTGATTATTTTAGTAATCGAGTATTCTACCGATTATTCCATCGATTAATCAAGTAATTGGATAAGAAGTCATTTTTCTTTATTAAAGAGCAATACTAGATATACAAGAGAAAATAGGATAGGTCTCTTAAAATAAACAACTAATTTGTTTTCTTTTGTTTCCTTTTTACAAAAAATCCCTATTTTTACGGCTGAAATTGCATACATTAACAAAAAAAAAAAAAAAAAAAAAAAAAAAAAAAAAAAACCAAAAAAACCGTTAACTATCCCCCTTTAATGCATTTTAAACTTCCATACGTACAAAATGCAAATACAAATATATAAAAATATAAAAATAAATTACGTAATAATAAATAAATAAAAATACAGAAATCTATTTCACATTTCTTTAAAAAAGTTAAACATTACAACCTAAAATTAAGATATAAATCAAGAAATATAAAAATCTATTTCACATTACTTTAAAAAAAAGTAAAAAGGTACAAACTAAAACTAAGGCATAAATAAAAATAATAGTAATAATAATAATACCTAAACATTGCATTTATGTAGTGTAACTTAACTTTCAAGTTTCAGCCTAATTAAAGCTCAAGCATGACAAGCCTTTACTGTCTTTTTGGAAGGCTTTGTGGCTTTTGTGAGGCAAAAATCAGTGGACACGACAGTAACTTTGAACAAGAACAAGAGTCCATACACAATTTCTAAAATTTAACATGAAATTAGAGTTATTTGGAGAATAAACCCTCTTAAATGTCTCTCTACGTACTTTGTGTGTGTGTGTGTGTGAAACTTGTTTTTAATATCCTTCATATTCTGTGTGCGGGTCAGTTCACAGCAGTGAATAGAAATTAATCTGTACATTTTATTGGCATTTTTACCTTTATAAAGCCTTTGTGCATTATCTTTTGAGTCAAATTCGTACATTTAATCAGTCAATTAATAATAATACATTTAGGCTGATACTAAACAAATTAAATCAGTATCAACAAAATTCATCTTTGCAATGCAGAGGAAACACAGAAGCAGTATCTGAAGAGGTATTTAGATGTAGGCCTATTTACACTATTTAATTCAGCTCAGAGGGACATGAATGCATTTAACCTGTAGTTACAAATGCATAAGTAATGTTTTGATTTTTTAAACATGAAATGTTGAATACTGATGTTTGAAATTATTTTAAAAAATGAAAAGATACTTTAAAAGTGAAATTAAAACCGCCAGTAGTTGGCAGCAAGTCACTGTTAATAAGTGATTCATTGCGATTGAACTGAATAATTTAAACAGATGATTCATTCAGGAACAAAACACCTTCATGTTGCTCAGAGACAAAAACAGCACTGTGGCTTTGTTTGGAATTATTTTTTTGTTATAATAATTTGCCTCTATGATTTTTTGTATTTGAGTTACTCGAGGAATCGTTTCAGCCCTATTCTGTATGTGTTTTTTGGCCTTATTTCAGTGACTTAAAAAATTTAGATTTTCACTAACCACGCATAAACATTGTTTTCTCAAAAACAAAAACATGTACTTTCATGCTGCTCACATATTATTGTAGCCCAGTTTGTGCTGATTACAGTGTTATCAGACTTTAGCCATTCATATTTTTTTTAAGATACTGAATAAAACACAAATGTCAGGGCATGCAAAACTTCTCCAGGGCCCCAAAACACCCTCAGACCCCAGAGGGTTAAGAGTGTTTGTTCCATTTTTAATTTTAGTTTTTAGTATAACTTATACAGGTTCATCTCAATAAATTATAATGTCATGGAAAAGTTAATTTATTTCCGTAATTCAACCAAATTAAAACAAATTAGAATACTTCATAAGACCCATAAAAAAACATTTTTAGTGAATTGTTTGGCCTTCTGGAAAGTATGTTCATTTACTGTACATTACTCAATACTTGGTAGGGGCTCCTTTTGCTTTTTTAATTACTGCCTCAATTCGGCGTGGCATTGGAGGTGATCAGTTTGTGGCACTGCTTAGGTGGTTTGGAAGCCCAGGTTTCTTTGACAGTGGTTTTCAGCTCATCTGCATTTTTTGGTCGCTTGTTTCTCATTTTCCTCTTGACAAAACCCCATAGATTCTCTATGTTTCAGTTCTGGTGAGTTTGCTGGCCAGTCAAGCACGCAAATACCATGGTCATTTAACCAACTTTTTGGTGCTTTTGGCAGTTTGGGCAGGTGCCAAATCCTGCTGGAAAATGAAAGCATCTTCAAAAAGCTGGTCAGCAGACGGAGGCATGAAGTGCTCCAAATGTTCTTGGTAAACGGGTGCAGTGACGTTGGTTTTCAAAAAACACAATGGCCCAACACCAGCAGATGACATTGCACCCCAAATCATCACAGACTGTGGAAACTTAACTTTGGACCACAGTCCAGTTCTTCTTCTCCTTAGCCAGGTAAGACACCTCTGACGTTGTCTTTGGTTCAGGCTGGCCCTACAAGAGGAATACGACAATTGTAGCCAAATTCCTTGACACGTCTGTGGGTGGTGGCTCTTGATGCCTTGACCCCAACCTCAGTCCATTCCTTGTGAAGTTCCCTCAAATTCTTGAATCGATTTTGCTTGCCAATCCTCATAAGGCTGCGGTTCTCTCGGTTGGTTATGCATCTTTTTCTTCCACACTTTTTCATTCCATTCAACTTTCTGTTAACATGCTTGGTTACAGCACTCTGTGAACAGCCAGTTTTTTGGCAATGAATGTTTGTGGCTTACCCTTGTTTTGAAGGGTGTCAATGATTGTCTTCTGGCAACTGTCAGATCAGCAGTCTTCCCCATGATTGTGTAGCCTAGTGAACCAAACTGAGAGACCATTTTGAAGGCTCAGGAAACCTTTGCAGGTGTTTTGAGTTGATTAGCTTTATTGGCATGTCACCATATTCTAATTTTTTTGAGATAGTGAATTGGTGGGTTTTTGAGCCAAAATCATCACAATTAAAAGACCAAAGACTTAACTACTTCATCTGTGTGCATTGAATTTATTTAATACACGAGTTTCACAATTTGAGTTGAATTACTGAAATAAATGAAATTTTCCATGACATTCTAATTTATTGAGATCCACCTGTAATACCATGCATATTTTTACTTTTTTTATTGAAAGAAGAAACCAATCTAATGTATAGTTGATATTTTGGGGCTTAATACTATAGAAAATAAATAAAACTTTTTCAGTTCGAGTGCTTTCAGCTTGTTTATTTTAATATAAAAATATGACATTAGTTTGCTTCAAAAAATTGTGAAATTGTGATCATCGTAATTAATAATTACAATTTCTGTCATGACAACTCTCTGAGGGATTGGCATGGTAATGTACATGACAATGTTAATGTATTTATTCTTGGCGGAATTGATCTGCTACGTTGTTGCTGCGGCAGAGCAAGTACCGAGACGTGCTACTGCCAATACATCCACAACATGCTGCTGTGAGCATGTAAGAAATATTGCTGCTGCAAATATAACATACATGAAATAACCCCCATATAGCATACATGAATCACCTCGTAGCAGATCAATACAGGTGGATCTGGGGAAGGTGGAGGGTTTCTGAAACTGCTACAGCTAGCAGTAGCTAAGAATTTGAATGTTGAGCAGCGAGCTCATAGGCAACTGATACAGGAGAGAACCAATCAGCCAGGCCATGTGATAATGATGGCTTAACCGGCTTAACAATAGTGGCCTATGGCTATGTGAGCCTTGGCTGCCACGCCGACCGGATTAACAGTAGTGGGCTATGACTATGTGAGCCTGGGCTAACCCATCGCCTACTGGTTTAACTCTAATTAACGCCACTGTGTGTAAGTTTAATTAAACAAAAAGATATAAGTTGCAATCCGATTGATAGAACCCCAGCACCCACATGATCAAATATCAAATTTAGTCATTTGATAACTGCTTTATGCTTTCCCTCCACTTTCATCAGTCCCGCGGCAGCATAACAAGCTTATTAATTCATGTTGTGCACTGATTAGACGGACAAAGTTGCGATGGCATGCCATTTTACTCTCGTGCGATAAAGTTGTCAAAGTCAGTGCACAACCCTGGGTGGACCGACCCTGAATGAAACTGAAAAATCATCGCCTTAAATATCGAACGTGAAACTGGGAGATCTCTGAAGTATATGCGAACCCCCCCGTTGACATGCATACACAAGATGCTTATTTCATTTAAACCTGTTTCATGTCTGTTCTATCGTGTTTCCTCAAGGGTGATACTAAGCTCTAAAATTCATTTGAAAATGCTGCTGTTAATATGCTTAATATTCGCTCCTGCATATAACACAGCTGTATAAACACCTATTTCTACAACAATTCTAGAGTTTCATGCCAGAACTCTGTATTTCAATTACAATTTCAAGGGAATAATCAACAGTTATAATTTTTGTCGGAAAGGTGCTTTTTATTTCACGTCTTTTGGACAGAAGCAATGCAACACCCGCTGAGTGCAATGATAGAGCTTGAAAGAGCAAAGACAATTTTTTATATAACTCCCGCTGGATTCGTCTGAAAGAAGAAAGTCAAATACACCTAGAATGGCTTGAGGGTGAGTAAAACACAGGCTAATTTTTTTGGGGGGTGAACTAACCCTTTAAACAAAGAGATGTTTACTTTGGTCATGTGTGTTACATCTAAGTCGACTAGTTAAGATTAACAAAAAAAACTGCATTAATTAATTAAAGAATTGATTAACTTAAAAAACAAAAAACAACAATTAACTTAAAAAAAAAAAAACACTGGAGCAATGGTGGCTGAAATTTACATTTCGCCATCACAGGAACAATGTACATTTTTAAATATATTACAATAGAAACTGTTATTTTAAATATATTTCACAATATTACTGTTACTGTACTGGTACTTTATTTTGATCAAACAAATACAGCCTTGGTAAGCATACAGTTCAACAGAAAGCAAACACGGCAAACAGAAACCTGACTCAAGAAATATCCTTAAAGAAACTTTAGCTTTAATAGTTGAGCAGGGTAATACCATGGGAAGTACCTGGGAAGTACAGCACAGAAGTCCTGTGTAAATACCATGATGTATGAATGTTTATTCATTCAGTACTATTGCATTTACAATCTGATACTCTAGTTTTAACATTGGCAAAAGAAAGCTGCATCAGAATTATCTTCAGTTTACAATGTGTGCTTTAGGGAACAAAGCCATTAGTCTGCTATCAAAGTTGTACATGGTAATGTTGTAAACAACAAATGTAACTTAGCAATTCTGTGTGGTACACTGTCATAGCCAACTCTGACATTTAAAGGGGTCATGAACTGAGAAATCAAAATTCCCTCAATCTTTTGACATATAAGAGGTCATTGCACTATAAAAACATCCTGTAAATTTCAGAACTCAAAAAATTCTTGTTAGTCTAAAAACTGCTTATATTTAAGCCAATCTACCAAAACAACAGCTTGTGGAATATGCCACTCTATGATGTAAAAGTGTGGCTAAACACCAGCTCTGCAGAAGAAGATCAACGCCTGCTTCTACATCAATGCCTGTTTAGCCCCGCCCACCGATTCGCACATGTAGTGTAAATAACGAGATAGATTAACGCAGGTCTACAGAGAAACCAAACGATAAACTTTATTTGATTAACTTTATTTTTAATGATGTTCCAGATCGCGTCAGTAAGCACTTGGTCCTTTGTTCACTTCATTTTACCATTTTTTAACAGAGTGTTACGATGAAAGGGGTCAAAACAGGACAGAGAATAGCCTATTACTTCTAAATTATTATATTTTTTGATGTAAAAGTCTTGATAACATTATAAGTGGACCTCAGAGAACAGTGTAAAATAAAAAAACAAAGGCAGTTCATGACCCCTTTAATTGGCGAAAGCTTGGAATTCATGTAATGCACCTGCGGTCTCTTGGCCAACGGCCACAGCAGGATTCCCAACAGCTCAGCTTCTCACAAAACTAGGATTTAAAAAACGGAGAGCTGGCGAGTTTGATACCACGCATTTCCCATCTGGTCCTGAACTGGACAATAGAGACATTCAAGTGGTAAAGGGACAAGTCTGGGAACTGGACCAGCGTAGACTGTAACACACCGCCTAACGATTGAGAGGACTGCTGACTCCCTCCATTTTGAGGACTTTTTTTTTGAGGGTTCTTTCACCTTGAGGCTGTAAGGGTCTAAGCAATTTACTTCCTTAACGGAGAGCTTCAGGGCAGCTCAGCAGGAACCTCAAAGCCCCATGAAGGAAAGTCATTGCCATTTTCCTGAATTATCATCTTACTGAAGAGTATGAGAATTGAATTGTTGGACTGAATTAATCCTAAATCCTAAAATCTACTACTTGAAAATCTTGATGATGGTGTGTGATGGTATTCAAGTTAAATCAGAAATATCATAATTAGAAATTATGTGCACATGAATGATCAAGCGAAGTCATATTTGCTGGTTGGAAATTAGATTTCCATTTCATTTAAGTAAATTAATGAATTAATTGCTTGTTTATTTGTTTTGGTTTGACTACTTGTGCATTTTGATTTTGACTTGAATGCGCGACAAGTTACGACTGCAAGATTTGGAGCCTCCCAGGTAGGGCTGGGCGATATAGCTAAAAAAAGTATCAATGATATAATGTTTCATATCGTTCGGTATCGATAATTATTGACATTTTTTATAACCTTTTTTAAAACAAAGAGCAATAGAAATTGTTTTTGAATTCAACCACTGTATTTTTCATTTACCCAATTTAAGACAGACAAATAATTTTTTTGTTTTACAGTCAAACACAAAATAAAATTTAAACAAATATCTAATTTCTTATGTTTTATAGGCAGATTAAATAGCCACATCCGAGGCGCAATGAGCAAAATAATGCAGCGCATTAAATTGGTTATATAATGAAATTAAAATGAAGTCTATAAAAAAAGTGACAAACGTCCCCACCCTCCCCATTAACAATATAAATCAAATATAATTTCGCATAAACAATTATGAACAAAACAGCATCATGTATTTATACATAGCTTAATTCAAATAGCCAAGCGCCGATCAGACAGACTGCATTTAAAAACATGAGACGCAGTGAAATGGAATAAACCTCCACAAATTCGCAACGTGTTTTCTAAAAGTTTAACCTTGTTAATTAAATGGCTTGTATAGACATCTCTTGCGTGAGACGCGAGGGCAACAGTAATAGTTGGCTGCCAAAAATTGCGCCAATATGCGTTCTGTGTTAATGGCTTGGTTTCGGTTTTAACCTATTCAACATTTTCTACGCATTGAGCTTCTATATTTCTCTGATATTTTGAATGAATAATGCAGCAGCGGCGTGTCTTGTGGGTTCAACTGGACAGACTAACAAAAACAATAAAGTACGACAAAGACACTTACATTACCATCACCGCATCTCGTGCGCCTCTGATGTGGCTCCCTCACTGACGCACAACCTAACATTCAAATGCAAATTTTTATTTTAAATTTGACTTAATATTATTTTTTTATTCACAAACTCCTTATCACAGGCAGGCACAGCACTCAGCATGTGTTAGTGTTTGTGTGTGCTGTCTGCGTCACTCATAGAATGTGCTTATATCGTGCGCTATATCATTTTGACGCTGGGGAGGGAGGGGGGGGTTTTTTGGGGGAGGGGGGCGGGGGGATTTGTGGGGGGGGGGGGGGGGGGGGGGGGGGTTTTTTTGGCGGGGGGGGCGGGGGGGGGGGGGGGGGGGACGGGGGGGGGGGGGGGGGGGGGGGGGGGGGGGGGGGGGTGGGGGGGGGGGGGGGGGGGGGGGGGGGGGGGGGGGGGGGGGGGGGGGGGGGGGTCGGTGTACCGCTAGATGATACCGTTTTATTGCCCAGGCCTACTCCCATGTGTATTCAAAGGCAGCAACGTTTCTGGGAATAAAGTGGAACAAGGTGTAATATGAGGCCTTCTTTCCAAACTCTTCAAGTCAAATCTGCTGAAACACACTTTGAGATTTTACTTCACTGACCTCGGCTGTCTGTCATCGTAGACTAGTGAGTGGCGTACAGTACTGTCACACAGGGCAAGAGAGGGTGAGACAGACAGCTCAGCTCACACCGCTGTTGGTGCGCTGCAGACCGTCCCTGCACCCTGCAGAACCGCTGAACTTTGGCCTCATGTAGATTGCGACTAATGGAAAGTCAACATTCTCCCTTCACAGATGGCAAGGTCCACAGTGGAGAAAAGAGCAATGGAGGTCTCTGGGGCCAAACATACATACTTTGTTAAGCAAACTCTGGACCATGGCAAAACACAGAGGCTCGACATTAGGCTTGCTGTGATAGTCGGTGTTACTGGTGTTACGTCCCTTGCCCGCCGCGGCACCGCCCCCACCATCGTTTTGATTTTTTATCGTAATAAAAATAATTTTGTTCTGTTAGAGAACAGACACTACAATTAAAAACTGAACACGGCTGCTCAATGCAGCGAGACCGAATGACAGTCGCATAACAGATCAGCAGCAGGAGTCAGATTTAATTTATCTGAGCTGACTGACAAGAACAGTGAGGTGAGACAGACGATGGCAGAATATTTACTTCCGAAACGAAACACAAAAGCGCCTTTTTGGCAATATTTTGGATTTTGAAAAGCCTGTTGCCTGTTGATTTATTTTATTTTACATCAAGGTGTATGCCGTACCTCCATGCTTTCTTATTAATTTAGCTAAGAAACTAAGAAATTTAGCTTAATATTTAAACTTTGTGTAAGTTATTTGTTATTTTATATTAGACCTATAGCATGGTGTATTTGTATTTGTTTTGTTAATAAAAGTTCTATAATGAGTTTGTCGTTGTAAACTGTTTTTGTTGTTTTCATTCATCATTGATGGTCCGAATTGCGCTAATTCGAAAATGAAAGTAAATGCGCACTAGGCATTTACAAGCTTTTTTTAAAAGCGAGGAAAGAGGGACAACTCCAACAAACTACCCCATCCCCCGGTGATACCGGTGTGTCACACGTAGATACCCGTGGAAAAAATTTCCTTCACGCCACACCCTAGTCGACATGTTGAAAGTCCCAAAAAAAAGAAAATCAGATTTTGGGCACAAAAAGCAAAAATTTCCTCTGCTAACTTCATTGCTAGCTCCACTCCTCGTACATAAGCTAACATCTTGACAACTATCATTGAGAAAGCACTTACCACCTAGTTTTGTCTATTCATTCTGCAAATAGATGAGTGCGTGGCCTAATGGTTAAGAGAGTCGACTCGTACCCAAAGGTTGTGGGTCGAGTCTCGTACCGGCAGGTTGTGGTTGGGTTGGAGCACTCTCTTCCCTTCAATACCACTATTGAGGTGCCCTTGAGCAAGGCACCGACCCCCAACTGCTCCCCGGGCGCCGCAACAAAAATGGCTGCCCACTGCTCCGTGTTCACGGTGTGTGTGTGTTCACTGCTGTGTGTGTTCACTTTGGATGGGTTAAATGCAGAGCACTAATTCGAGTATGGGTCACCATACTTGGCCAAACATCACTCACTACATAACTTTTTTTTATAACTAAAGATTGTGTGATGCTTGAGCATCCCATCGAACCTCACATTATCATATGGCCCATGTGTGAGCAGAGCACAATCGTAGGCTTCATTGCACAGAAGCTGTGCTGTGAGACATGTGCGCATTGCTTGACAGTGTGTGCTTCCACCCGCCGTTATTGCAGTATTTTACTTTGGATATGCTTTTATTTATGCCGTTGGAATGCAGTACGTATAAGATGCCCGAAACTCACGTACTGACATACTTTCACATGTCTTGTGTTTGATGTCCTGAAGATCTATCGCGGCTGCCGTTTAAATGCACTTGCATCTCTATCTTCCCGAATGACTTTTATACGATTTTGCTGTAAGTCATTATGTTTCATAACGGACAAACATCTGATATATCTAAATCGAAATGTGCATAGTGTGCATTAGTGTGAATGCAGCCGATTAAAGCTGTCACTGTCTGTGATCTCATCAGTAATAATCAAACAGCAATAATGCTGAGAAAAAATGAAAAACCCATAATTATGAGTGTCTGTAAACTTTCGGATAGCCTTACTTAAGGAACACTTATTTTTAAAATAAGTAATTATTTTAAAAAGTAGCCTGCTTATATAATTAAATTTTTAAAAAATTAAGTCAAATTTGCACAAAATAAATTTGATATAAAATGTATATGAAAATGTAGCCATGTGCAGTAATATTGAAAACTGAGAATGCGACGCATCGTGAAACTAGTGAAGATTCACACCCCTATTTTTAAGATGGCAGTACTGACTTACAGAGATTCCAACTATAAACAAAAGAATAGAAACTGCAATTCTGGATAAAATGTAAAGTTGTAAAGATGTATTTGCACAGCAGAAGAATTAATTAGGACAAAATGTAGATCAAGAATCGTTTTGGAATCGGATCGTGACTTCCAGAATCAGAATCGGATCGGATCGTGAAGTTCCTATAGATTCCCACCCCTAATTTAGACAGGCCTGTATCTGGGAAAATCAGATAGTACAGAACACACAATTTTAGGTCTGTGCCTGTTTTTTTTTTGTTTTATAGGCAGTCAACTGAGGGAATTCAGTGACGGGTATAAACCAAATGAATCATACATTCCTGCACTTGTATCTATCAGTGCAATACACAGCAGTCTGATGTTAAATGGGTCAATAACAAATAAGAGTGTCCACGATAAAGAAAAAAAAATCAACAATCATAGAAATGTACTCTTTGTATTCATGTTGGATTCATATGGTTTTGAAAAACTCTTTAAAAAGCAATCAAACTCTTAATAAAGCTATTTCCAGAATAACTCCTCTAAAAATGTTAAAAGGTTTTAATATACACTACCATTCAAAATTAAGGGAAACATTTCTTGTTATTATCAATGTTGAAAACAGTGGTACATTTTTAACAATATTATTTGATAAACGGAACGTTCAAAAGACCAGCATTTATTTGAACAGTTTCTGCGCCCCATTGACTTCCATAGTAATTTTGTTCTAAACTATGTAAGTTAATGGGGATCAGCGACTGGTGGTTACCCACATTCTTAAAAAATACCTTCTTATATGTTCAACGGAAGAAGAAAACGACACTCATACAGATTTGAAACAACTTGTAGGTGAAACAACTTGTGGGTGAACTATGCCCTTAATATTTTCAAGATAAGAACTGAATTATTTTAATGAGGCTTTTATCACCCTGGCATTTTTTACTTTATGCCCCCCAAAAACATCATCATTTTGATCAAAATCATCTAAATGAATTCAAAATCAGAAATTAAAAACACTCACAGAAGAGGTGTATTTAAGTCATTATATGTATGAATTGCATTTTTAATTAACTTCTGAACAAAATTAATAGATCCAGACAAAAGAATGAGTGCCATGCTATTGACCCAATTGTCTAACAAAGAAAAAAAAAGTATTAGGAGAGAAAGCATATATTTCCTGAAATATCAGAGATATCAGTAAGGAATGTAACCTAACCTCCGACTATCCAAAATCCAGACAAGTTTCCACAGCCATCTCCAAACAGTTGACACACTTCTGAGCGTCCAAAGTGTTCAGAAAAGGGACCACCTTTGCACAGGACGAGTGACGACCTGGCTGGCACGCCATTTGTTATGTTCGGACTTCCATTACATCATCAGCTTAGAGAGCTGGGAAATCCATCTTCTGGTGTCAGATTCCCTCACTACGAGAAGGTCACAGTTGAAACAGGAAGTCCCCGGCTGGAGTCTGCCAGCGTTCCACTTCTGCAAAGAGCTGATCTGAGTTAGCAGGGACCTTGGGTCTCACTGTACAAGTTACTTTTTCAAAGTGATGGAGATTGAGGCTTTCTCCTTGAGATCTATCCATTTGCATTTAGCACTGTACATTAATTATACGGCCTGACGCAAACAGGATACATTCAAGGATGGGGACTTATATCACCTTGTGACAAAGTGCTTACCATGAAAAATACAAATGAGAACTGACAATCCCTGAGATAGTTCATATATCCTCATGAATAAACTCCATCATGGCCCCAACACAGACAGAATATTCCATACCGAAGTATAATTCATCCGAAGACCAGTCTTAATACAAATACAAAAGTTTGTGTTAAGCTAAATACGGCAGGTATCATAAATATCCCAGCAGGAGACGTTCTAATGAATGAGAAATTAGCATTTCAGAGCTTTGTCAGAGAATGACAATTGCATTCTGCTCAAAGTAAAATACAAAGCACACACTTGTGTGTTTCTCTTGGGAAATAATTCATGCTAAGTATAGGCTATGTTGTAGTTGTACATAAGATATAACAGACGTTACAGTGTACTTAGTTTCAAGAGAGAGATCGAAATGTCTTAGTCAACAAAAAACGTAGCTAATACCTCTATTTCTAAAACAGGAAACCATCAGTTCCTTCTGGCACATTCCCATGATTCTACACATAACCAAAGCCACTAGAAAACAAGCTTGCATCCTTTAGCCAAAAAAGCATAACGGCTAATGCTAACGCTTCCGGTTTGCCAGTACGTGGGAAAGGAGACCAGAGGCTCTTTTTTTTTTTTTTTGAATGGATGTCAATGGAGAGGCTTCACTATGCTGAATAAACAGCTTTTTAGAGGAAACAGCCTATAATTTAATGAATTGACAGCCTATCAGCTAATCTCCAACATGTTTTACACTAAACAATACTTTTGGATTTAACTATTTTTAGAGTTTGCACCGAAAAAAATGCTGTTTTATAAGAGAAGACACTGACTTGCAATATGTGGGATACAACATACGGCATTTCTCATTCATTCCTATGGTATCCGTAAACAGCGATTGATGTCGCACAACTCTTGACTGAAATTAAATTATGTCAAGGCTGTAATGCGATTAGTTATTAAGGCACACGTTAGCAAGTGACTCATTCTGCCGTTCTCAATAGTAAGTAATACAGACCTCTCTCTTCCTATATTAAAGGGGTCATATAATGCGATTTCAATTTTTGTTTTCTCTTTGGAGTGTTACAAGCTTTGCATAAATAAGATCTGTAAAGTTGCAAAGACTGAAGTTTCAAATCCAAAGAGATATTCTTTATTAAATTTAAGAGTCAGCCACTCCTACCTAAAAGGGCTCTTTCTAACACGCCCCCACATTCCTACGTCACGATGTGGGAAGATTTGCATAACGCCGGCCAATTGTTCACGCAAAGAAAGAAGGCATAAGTTTTATTCTCGCTGTTGTATTGTTGCTGCCGCCACCATGTCGTGAAGACGCTGTGTTTTTCGTTGTGAAAGCGAATCTACTTTGTTTTGTCTTCCAAAAGAGGATGATATCCGCGTCGTCATGCCTAGAGCTGATCCGTGCAGATCGCTGAGGAAATACATCAACTTCACACTGTAGATCGCCGGATCGGCTTTCACCATGCATGAAGCGGAGTCCAGCCCGGGGTCGACACATGTGGTTGCCACAAGCCCGCTGTCCGCTCCTTCCTTGAATCCTGGCCGCGCCATTCTCAGACGCCTGGCCTCCACTCACTCAGCCGCCGCGTCTCCTCTCGGCCGCTGGCCACCGCTCACCTCTATCCCTCCGGTTGTTACGCTGTTTTGTTGTGAAAGCGAACTACTTTGTTTGGCCTTCCAAAATGGACATGACTAAATCAGTGGTTAAGTTGTATTTACAAAACTGGTTTCCACCCACATTTCAACCCAATAGTTCATTATGTTTGATCGCATTTTTGCGGAGATGAGTACTGTTTTCCTGTAATAGTGACCTACACTGCGGTGTCTGTTTATATAACGTGTGCAGTTCCCAACTTTGCAAGGACGTCTGGTGCTTCTGACTCACAGACGGTTAAGTACGTTTTTTTCATATTTACATAATTTGCCACGACCAATTCACACGCGAGTTTTGAGCCAGTGTAGAGTACGCTTGTTGGTTGCTGTTTCTCTGGGTCAAAAACCGTAAAAAGACATATAAGCTCATTATAATTTGTTATTATGTCCCCACTGGTTGCAGCAAATGCTTTGTTTGTAATGGGTTTTTATTGTTTTTGTCTTGTCGCGCCAGGACACAGGGCATCACAGTATGTTAAGGTTACATTTCCGTCACACTCTGGTTATTCATAAACCACATAAACTCATTTCATTACACCAAATACACAATATAATGTTATTTTTTAGCAACATCATATGACCCCTTTTAAAAACAGTGGCCACACAGACCATTTATCCACTCGGATCAAAAATCAAACGGCAGCACAGCGCAAGCAGATGCGTAGGGCTGCACGATAAATCGCATGTGATTGTCATGCGCATCTCGTCAGTAAAGTCGGTTCTGTGATTAGTAGTAAATCTCCATTACGTGCTTTCCGATGGAGCAGCATTTACTACACAGACCCGTAGTTCGCTGACACGCTACGCAATATCGCGTTCATAATCGAAGGCGATTTATCTGCGATTATGAACGCGATATTGCGTAATTGTCAGTGAACTACGGCTGTGTGTATTAAATGCCGCTCCATCTGAAAGCACGTTATGGAGATTTATCAAACATGCAATGACGGGGCAACTTAACATTTGAAATGATCTAGTTCTAGATATACTATGGCAAAGTTATCGCTATCCTTATTCAAACTGATTTTTTTTTTCATGAATACATGGTTGACCTGAAGAATGAAAGCTATATCATACACTTAAAAAATTATGAGCTATATCACCGCTTATCGACACTAGGGGTGTGACAATACACTTAGCTCACGAGATGAGACAAAATACAGATACTTGGTTCACTAGAACAAGACTATTTTAATACTATTTTAAAGAAATTTTCAATGGCAAAATATTTGTCTTTTAATTACAAAAAGTAAAACAATGCCTTTGTATTTTGAAATATTTTAACTAATCTAGGGCTGTAACTAATGATTATTTTGGTAATCAAGTAATCGACTGATTGACAATTGAGTAATCTGATATTTCTTAGTAACACAAATAGTCCTAAGTGAAAACCAGGCTTTAGCATGACTATTTATATACAGTAAAAACTAACGATGAGGCAATAATAATTGGCTCAAATAAAATATCAAAACCAAGTAATTACATGGTTTTATTGAACAACACTGTTAAAGGGGTCCTATTATGCTCTTTTACAAAGTCTTGAGTTTGTTTTGGGGGTGTACTAGAACAGCTCTAATACTAGGTTGTTTGAAAAACAAATTATTTTTCACATAATTTACATTATTACAACACCTCTCTCCAGTCTGGCATGAACGGCTCGAATAGTTCCTGTATCAAATGAAGGCCCGCCTTCTGAAATACGAAATGTGCTGTGATTGGTTAGCTGGGCCGCAGGTGGTGTTGTGATTGGCAGCACTCGGCGCCTGGTCGGGAAATGTCATGCTCCTTACCATAGCTGCCTGTGAGCTTCAGTGTAAATATTGCATCAATAACAAATCATTTTGAGCATGATTTAAACCCAGGTGATTGTAACCACTCTTAAGTTCGTCTGTCTTGGGAAAGCTATTGTGTCTCCGACATAGTGATAACACTCTTTGTCTTCTCTAGTGCAGCTCAACCAGGTTTCTTCCCATTCGTCGATATTTGTGATATCCCAAATCCCGGAAAATATGCGTTGTAGTCCAAACGAGTCGTTCGTTGTAGTTTTTGAAAAGTGATTTCTGTTAAATAAAATATCTCCTTTTGAATTGGACTTTGAGCTTTGTAACTTTGCAGATTTTTTTATGCTCAAACAGCAACATTACAGACTAACTAAAGTTGAAAAAGTGCAAAAGCATAATAGGACCCCTTTAAAAGTGAACATGAAATGTACTATGCCTCTGCCTAATATACATAACCAACTTAAGTACTTAATTCTTATAACAATACCTGCAAGGGTGTCAACGCGCTGGGACGTTTCACTTTACGGCGTGATTACTAAACTATGTTTAAAATCGGCATTACATTTTTATGATTTGGCCACTGTACCTCAGAAAATTTATTTTGAAATCGCGATGTCAATAAATGCATATTGGAAATAGGTGATGTTTTTCTGTCAAATTTTATAAATTATTTACGTTACAAATCTAGTGAGATAGTGCAATGATACTGTTTTCTCAGATGAACGTTAAGCAATTCAAATTCACAGCGTATGCAGAGGAGTAGTTTAGTCCCTTTCACACATACAGTCTTTACTTGTAAATTACCGGTAACTTACCGTTAAGAGATCATGTAATGAACAGTACCTTTTCAAAAATCCCGGTAAATTTGTTCTGGCAATCATATCGTTCTTATGGAGAAGATATAATTACTCTGAGCTGTTTAAAGCTCCGCTGCTTTTTAATTAGTAAATATGCGCTAGATGGACATCTTCGACCATTGCGTCTCGCAGCTTTTTGTCGCGCTTCTCCATTTTGTTTATAAAGCCAATACATTCTGAAGGCCCTAAAAGTATGTTAGTTTTGGTTGAGAGTGAAAGCGACCTCCGCTTATACCATTGGTAGGTTGAACTCATGACATTCAAAAGGGATATCAACTACAGTTTGTTTTTAAAAGTAGGATTATATTTTTCCGAAGCCAAACGCTGCACGCCTGAGATCGGGCACGGTGCCCGAGAACGTTAAGCCTGATATTAATTTTTAGTTATAATTATTACTGTAGACATGTTTTTAATGTATAAAGGGTAATGGCATAGAAAATTGTGTTTTTATTTATTTATTTATTTTTTGATTAAGATATAGTGTTTGTGCATTTATACTAAATGTATTTAGACAAATTTCATTAATGACCTAAAAACCATATAGTTATAGTTTCACCATGGTATCGAGGTGCTATATGTGCAGTTTTAACTGCGGTTATCATAATCTAAATGTATGCTACAATGGAAGATCAATTGTTATTTTTAATTAACTTCAAACATTCAGAATAATTCAATTACACCATATAAAAATAAGGTTGTTACAATTTTTACAGACGTTACTGTTTTTGATAATGAACATAAATTTACATCTGCATCCTAACGCAAGCTACTACTGTCAACTCAAGCTACTGTCAAAAGTACATTTCTAAGAGACAAAAAAAAGTAGCATTATTAATACTGCAGCCTGCATAAAAAAACAATTTTTATATTAAAAATGACTGGAAAAGTGTAAAGAATTAAAAAATGTGAAGTGTTTGTCATGTTCTACCATAATAGCATGCACTGAAAAAAAATGGTGGTGTTGAAAAATATATTAAATTAACCATAAATTCTACTTGTAGTATTAAAAATCAAGAACAACAATTTTCTAAGTAAAATGTACACATTTAATTAATGTAATTAATGAACTGCATGGGAAGAGTAACTCTTATTAATATTTACTTGTGATATTTATATTGTATAGTCATTGCACATAAATCTAGAAATCTTGTTTAAGGTTTGCCTTTCTGTTTTAGATTTCTGATTTGTAACATTGGTCCGTGTGCATTTCGATAGTTTGTTTCTTGTTTGCTTGTTATACATCAATGGTCATCTTATTCTCATAACCTCATTTAAAGGCACAATATGTACGATTTTTTTATTAAAATATCCAAAAGCCACTACAACAGTGTTATATATTTTGCTGACTTGTGTACTTACATTGTCCCAAATGTTTTGAAGAATGTTTAAATCCAGAGAAATAGGTAATTTTAACTAGTGACACGGACCGTGCCCATAGTGTAATTGCGTCGCCTGCCATTGACATCATAACCCCTCGATTTCCGGAAACACCAAAGACGCTTAAATATGTTGTGCGTTTTAATAGACCGGTGATGACCGCACAGAGTAGCATTATAACAGAACTTTCAACTGTATCTAGTATGAAAAAACAGCACTGCTTTTTTTCCCCACATACACACGACAGGAAGGAGCAGAAGCGGTCGACTGTGACATAATAAAATCTCCGCTGCTTTCGAGCCGTGTGTCGCGCTCGTTCAGCGGACCATCGTTTCGCTCGACAGTCTTTCCAGCTCACCTGATTCATTTCTACTACGTTAATGAAATCATAGCTCATCCCTTAAACTTACTTCTGCCCGAGTCTCGTCGGCTTGCATCGGCTGTGGGGATGAAGACGACAACTCCCATGATTCCACACTCAGTCACGCTCATCAAACTACACCTTTGTTTCTTTATTTATTTTGAATACACGCCCTCTAGCGGCAAAAAATTACATATTGTGCCTTTAAGTTCAATTGGTGTGTGCGGTCACAGTGAGTGATGTTTCAGCGAAAATGTTTTCAATAGTTTAGAGATTCACAAAGCACTGTTTTTCTTGTAAAAACTTGAGCATGATTGGAAATTACTGAAATTACTTCACGTTGTAACTAGGGATGTCAATTTTCGATCATTTCCATGATTGATCGTTGTTTAAATTAATGATCAATTAATCGATTAATCGTTAACCTTAATGCTGCAAAATGCGTCTATGTGACAGGATGTGCAAAAGTTACTCAAAAAAAAAAAAACCTGCTTTCTCACCCGATTTAAAGGGGTTTTAGTCTGAATAAAATGCTAGTAGCAGAATTGTAAAATGATGTGATTATGATCATTTGATAAAATGAAGAGAGTTCGTTTGAGATCATTTTACTTTGTTGACTGTTTCCTATCCCGTCACGGAGACTGCTGAACGCGCCTCTTTAAATGGTTTTGTGGTGCTCATTGTTGTATTTTAAAACACAATGGCAATGTTTTCAATTGACATTATGGCATTTAAAATAAAATGATCCCTAACGTAACTGTGGCGCGTGTGGCTGTGAACCGCTTCCATCGGCGCTGCTGCAGGAAAACACACTGTTGCTAACATGAACGTTTTTATGTGAGTATTATGACCAGTATTTAATTTGATCCTGCTGGATCCTGTTCAGGAAAATGTCAGATTTTAAATTTTTGTTTTGCGGTAGGCCTATTTGTTTTTAATAACCCGGCATTTACAGTGCGTTAGATCGTGACAGTGCATGCTTGCGTGCATACCAGACGGAGCAAGCATGGGTTTGACTAGATGTATTTGGAGGTTATTGCTCACGTCTCATTCGGCACAAATCCAAATGTCTCCATATTCGCAATGTACGTGATAATGTTTAACTAGTATTATAATAATGTAAACTACGGAGCTTGAACTTTACCCGCATTCGCATAATAGACGTAAAAAGGTCATCCTACTTACACATGACGAAAAACAGTCGCGCATATATGGCATAACAGCAATGTGACCGTATACTACGGCTATTTAAACTGACCATGTGATAACACTTTTAATATTTTGGTTGAACATATTTTATTTTGATAATGAACAGACATGCGATGTAATGTTTGAATTTGCTATAATTGTAGGGGTCGTGTGCCACGTGAGGTGCCGCGCGATCGAATAGTTGGAAACATTAATAAAAACCTTGTATTATGATGCCGCGCGACACTACTTCTGTTTTAAAATCTGTTAGGCTACTTATTTAATGCACAGATGATATTCGCTATTTTATCTTTTTTTGAATGAAACAAATTGCTATGTTTATTTGATGCGCTATTGCTTCATAGGCTATACATTTTTCTTGAGCAATGCTCAATTTTGTCCCAGGACTTAAAACCGATTCCCTAGGCTAGTTAGGTCCATGCAGAAACATGTGAACGATGCTCTTATAGTTGTGTCATCACAGTTTAGTGACGTTATTGAATATCCTCCGGGAAAACAGTGTAATACCAGTGTCTGTCCCCAGCGGCCATTATTATTGCTAAGTTATTGAATCCTAGCAATATTTATTTGCAATCTATAAGCTCTGATTTGGATAAGAGCAAGTGTAGGTATAAAAAAGCTTGGTTTATTAGAAGGGAATATTATGGATTAAGCTGGAAAATATACATCGTCGGACCATTGCTTTGGATGCCAGTTCGAGTCATAGCCACATTTACGCAGTACTTTGGTAATTGGTCAGAATTTCCACAAAATTCAATAATATTAGGCATTGTTGCTTTTCTAAATCCATCACCGTCTAAGACCCTCTTCTAATTTTGCAGGTTTTATTTTAACTGTCATTCACTTTTAATCACTGTTTTTGTCGTAGCTCTAAGGGAAATGAAAGGATTTCATAAGAATTTGTTCATGTATCAATTGTTTCCTTCATTTTTATGTTAAATCATGGGTTACGGAAACATAAATTAATGACAAACATGACAGGTGGCCACAAATTAATAGAGTCATAGGAAGCGAATGCCGTATCGTCGCTGTGTCCCCTAGCCCTGGCAAAGCGCAATAGGCCCTATCGAAAATTAACGGGGGAAATGAACTTATTTTACTACACTTATCTATTGCTTCCATGTGGAAGACTTTGTGTGTATTCTAGTATTAATGTACTTTTAAAGTTTAAATCAGATTAAAAGCTTAATTTGTACATTATGAGTGTATGATGATGCATTTATATACGTCACCATCGTTCACAGCCGCTCGCACGTGTTTTGCACAAGAGCTGCATGCAGCCCAAAATTAAACGACTTAATCAACCATCCATAGCTTTAATCGACTGCATCTCTTATCAATTAATCGATCATCGATTAATCATTGACATCCCTAATGTTGTAACCATAAGATATTATAAGTAGATAGCCACTCAGAAACCGTCCAGCATGTAGACATTTCCCCCAATCTATGGCACTAGTAATGGTGCATCACTCACAATAAAAATCTATAGTAATTCAAGATGCCACAACATTGACAGCTCTCTGGACGTACAACTGGCTGCTACTGAAATCTAATTCCTAATAAACTTTGATAAACTTTCCTTCAGTGTAAGAATGTGTGAGTTTGGGTGTTTTTCACAAACATATATTAACTCATTCAAACATTACAGTTTTTAAAACATATAATACCTTTTAATGTCGTGTTTGCTAATGGCTTCATCTTGTATTGTGTAGGGGTGTAACGATATATCACAGTACGATATTTCGCGATGCAAAAATGTTACAGCTGTAAAATCAAGAGCTGCCATAGCTACAACGTCAAACACTTCCAATATGATGTGCCATTAACATTGGCATCACAACCACAAACTCCTGCATAACTTAGACCTGCCTGCACACAAAAAGGGAGAAAGAGCCCAAACATACTATAGCAAACGCGAGTTTGCCTGCAACTATGGCTCCCGCAGTCCAGTGGCGAAAGACTCAGAAATAACTCAAGATGCATCGGCGTTTTATGGCAAAAGAAGCATGATACCATTTCTGTGGTGCGACGAATGTTGGATTTCGTTCGATTGGTATGGCCGTAATGGAGATCCGAGATACCATAATTACATTCCGTCATGCCGCATCTTCAGAAGGTGCAAGGTGTTCCATCCCTTTACTGCGTGAGAGAGGCTATCAAGCTATGGTCACACGATAGGTGGTCGCGGTCTGAAAAAACCTATCAGAGAATGTGGCAATACGACTGACGTGACTTCGCAGGCTTGTCAGAGACTATATATGTACAGTCACGGTGCATGTTATACGCACAGAGTTAGAAATAATAAAAGTATTCGATAGCTTCAGACTCAGTCCTCCTTTTTGATTCACCCACTGGAACCTAACATAGCGCGGAGTTTTAAAATAGCGACCTCCTACACAAGGCGTGGGAGCTTGAAAGGGCTCCTCATAGTACTGCTGTTGTTAGTGCCAACACACGCAACATGGAGGTGGCAGTGAGAGAAGCCGGGTTGTCACCACATATTAAGTGTTTTGCGCAAAGCTACATCAGGGCTGTGAAGTCAAATTTACAATCCTCGCATAGAGCAGTCTAAATGAGTTCCTCGTCGTAGTCGCAACTTTCTTGGTCAGCAGGAGAATATGTCGTGGCTCTTTTTTTTTTCAACACCAGTGCCACAGCAACATCTGTGCTTTCCTTAGCGGAAAAGCAAAAGAGCTATGAGATCAGCATCACATAAGCTATCATGGATGTGTAACACGAATGGAACAGACTCCACTTTTAATTTGAGTTCCATAAATACCGTGATAACTATCAGTAATCGTGAACCCGTATCGAGATCACTTAACGTATCGCGTGACTTCTGAGGCATATCGTTACACCGCCTAGTAATGTGTTAGTTTAGCAAAACATCCGGCTGAAGTCAATTGCAGATATCGAATCTTCAATGAATGCGTATAACTAGGTTGCAGATCATACTGCGCTTGAGTGTTCACAAAGAATCAGCTGCTTTGACCATTAGCAATATGCAGACAGCTTTTTTTACTATACGCCGCATATCAACAGCCACTAATAGAGGCATCTACCTAGCACATATCTATGGTTGTACTGCTGCTATCTACCGTTACTAAAATCAACAATCACATAGTATAGCAGATAAGGTTAGTTCTGGTATAGTCAACATCTCGCTGATGCCATCGAGTGAGTTTAGAGGCAATAGATTTTATTAATCTTACATGTGTTTTGTCACTAATGAGCATACAGTGCTAACATACCTCCTTAACCCGAAAGCCACTGTTGCCCACCAGCGATTATTATTTATATAGGTACTAATTATTGAAAAGTGTTTTTATGCTTCTATTATGAATACATTCACATTTAATTGAACTTTTAAGTCCTCTACATTCGAGTTCCAGTCTGGTCAGACGTGCTGCCCAACAATCTAGTAATTTGTTGTTAAAAGCAGACATCTCTTATGAAGCGTGTTTCCTAATTCAACAGGAAGGCTTTGGTCAGCTACAGAAATAGCCTCAGAGTGTAGTTGAGGAATTCATATAGAAGAGTGTTGGTTAATCTCATATTTCAGGTGCAAAGACTTGTCATAAGTCACTTACATACTTATTGCTCTTTGGTTGTTCTAGATTCTTCTAATTGATGCGCTCACTTTGTGAGTTACACGCTTTGGATAAAAGAATGTGCTTCTATATGACTAATGTATGAGTATAAATATATGCATAAGACTGATGCATGAATACTGTAACATATATGTTGTTATTTCTATCCTATTCTTCACATGCATAATATAAAATTGTTAGTTAACGTCTTTAGATCATTAGTTTAGTATCACATAATTTTCAGTTCATTTATGGCGCTATTAACTCATTATAACAGCTCAAGTACAGTGGATTTCACTTCGAAAAAAGTTATGAAACATTGGGGTGCTGGAGAGACAGACGATGGTTTTCAAATGTTGTATGATGTTTTGGTATATGCAATACTACCAAATAGCTCGTAGTTTTAGAACCGTTGGCAATTCTTGTCTCTGTCCTTGTTAAGTAATTTGGTTTTATATATTTTATACCTCCTGGTGTCAAAACTGTATGGTGCAGCTAATGCAGTTAATGTTGGTGATGGAGATTGAATTGTATTACAGAACAGCAGACACTTGAAGTAGCAATCAGTAATACTTTATTTTTTTCTATTTTCAATAGACCAAATATAACCATTCCTATACCAGTGGAAGTACTAATGTTTTGTCACTGTTTTCCAACGCTTGATCAAAACACCACCTTCCATCGTGCGTATGTGGGGAAATAAAAGCCCGCTGAGCTGTTTATCATAACGAGATACATTTAAAGTTCGGTTGATAACTGCTAACATCTGTGCGGTGCATCACCGTGCTAAAGACGTCATCAACATATCCATATATAAACTGTCTTTGGGTGTTTCCATAGTTCTTCTACAAAACTCGGAAATGCAAGGTTATGAAACGTCCTTAAGGCAGAGCGACCATCCGATAGTCAACTAGTTAAAATTGCTTATTTCTCTGGATTTAAACATTCTTCAAAACATTTGGGATAGTGTAAGTACACAAGTCAGCAAAATATATAACACTGTTCTAGTGGTTTTTGGATATTTTAATAAAAAAATGTTACATACTATGCCTTTAATATTTAATTTTTCAGAAAAAAAAAAAAAAAAAACAATACTATATTATTCAAAATATTTAAAAAGGTTTGCTGCATGGTTAAAATACGCTATGCTTATGAAAAGAATTAGCTACATCAGAGGTGGTGACTACTTAAATAAGAAAAATTATTACTCAGTGGCCCTACAGGCTATTGTTGATGACAGAGGAAGAATCCCTGACATCTTTGTTGGTGCTCCAGGAAAGGTACATGATGCTAGGATCCTAAAAATATCATGCTTCTTTGAGAAGTGGGAGGAAAAAATGGGAATGTTTTTGCTGCTTGGGGACAATGCCTACATTGGAAGTGCTTACCCATTTATTACTGCTCCAAAGCGTGACAACGGTACTCTCTCCATTCATGACCAACAGTATAACTCCAGAGTGAGTCGCAGGCGTGTGGTGGTAGAACAGGTTCAAGGCTCACTGACTTTGAAAAGGACAATAAAATATTGTAAACACTTTCTGCAGGCTCGGTCTGGATCAACAACCTGTCCAAACTGTTCAGATAACTTTCCAGCCATTTCTGTCCACATCTGCTTCTTTGATCCCCTGCCTCTCTTAATTCTAGCATTCTGCTCAGCTAGGTTTTGTGGCGGTCCGCACCCATTTAACTCAAGATGCTGTCTCATTAAATCTAATAGGTACAAGGTTTTCTCCCTGGTGAAACCATCATTCACTTGTTGTGCATTTTCTGTCGGTGGTTCAAAATTCTCCTTGTCCATTTCCTCATTGCTCTCTTCATTGCCTATGTGAAGAAAGTGCCATAATATAGAACATATTGACTGACCAAAAAATCTAAATAATGTCCAAAATAATTTCCCAACAAACCTTGTGGGAAAAGTTGAACCCTGATTGTAAGAGCTTCGTCAATATAATATGAATTAGTGTCCCATGCTGCTTGATAAAGAAGAGCTGTGAAAGATTGAGATCTTCCCTCATCTAGAAAAAGTCTAAAAAATCTCTCTGTCTAGGTACAATGAAAGAAAAAAAATCAATATACATATGTAGAAGCAACACACAAATAATGTTTTTTTTTCTTTACGTCATAAAACCCTTAAAGGGATAGCTCACCCAAAAATGTCATCATTTACTCACCCTTCACTTATTCCAAACCTGTATGAGTTTCTTTCCTCTGGGGGGAAACCAAAAGCAGTATTTTGAAGAATGTTGTTAACCAAACAGTCGACGGTAGCCACTGACTTTCTTTCTTTTTTTCTCTCTCTCTCTCCTTTCTTTATGGAAGTCAATGGCTACACTCAAATGTTTGGTTAACAACATTCTTCAAAATATCTTCTTTTGTTCACAAGTTTTTGAAATAACCTGATGGTGAGTAAATGATTACAGAATTTACATTTTTGAGTGAACTATCCCTTTAAGCCAGAATCAGTACACAATAGCCACATCAAATAAATATCATGCGGTTTTTAATGTGCTATGTTATGGCTAGATAGATAATAGCTATTGAAGTGTAGGCATTAATTCAAACAGAGTTATTCTTATATATGTAATGTAACGTTAATGTTAATACAGCAGGGCTGCCAACTTTTAAGTTCAGTCTGGTTGTAAAAACATTCCTGTGGGGTGGGTGGAATTGTGATTTTATTTTAATTTCGATTCAATATCAATTAATTTGGATATATACATGGATAAACAGCCTAGTATGATAATTTATTTCTTTTTGAGACCATTTTGAGACGCAAGTGCATTAAACCACTTGAGTCACGCACAGCCGCATGCGCGAGCAGTCTTCACAAACAAAGCGCGCATCAACATTTGAAATTGAAAGCAGCCTTCTGTTAGTGAGGTTCATATTTTAAATATAGAAGTCCACTGCATTCCAAACCACATACTAAATGATGACTTCGTAGAGCATTTGTACGGAAAATACCGACGGGCGAGACTGCACACTTCAAGTGTAACATCAAACAAAGCCTGTGCAATGAAGCCAGCGAATGTCCTTGTAATTCGCTTCAACCTTTCCGAACTTTATGAAAGATTATTTTACAGAAGGTTCGAGTGGTTTATGTGTGAGAGGAATTGGAAGCAAGCAGAATACGGGTGTTTCTAAAGCAAACTCAGCGTCATCGCGCATCTGGTTAAAAACTAAGCTCAAAATCGATTCTGAGAATTTCAGATCCAGAATCGTTGGAGAGAGAATCGCGATGCATCGATGGATCGATTTTTTCTCCCACCCCTACATGGAACCCTTTCAGATGGTAAATTGGAGACACAAAACGGTATTTATTATTTGAATTTCATAATAAATCTTACAGAATTTGAAAGCTGAGACTTTTTTTTCATATCAAAAGTAACCTGCTCTGTCTTGTCTGTCAGCGAGGTGTCTGTGTTCTTTGCACTGCAATGCTTTTTCACTGCGTTTGAAAATGCACGTGATAGCGTCTTGTCAGTTGCGTCAGACTCACACTGCATGCGAGAAAGTTGGCAGCCCTGTTCATTTTGTGCTGTAAAAATACTTTAAAGTTTATTTCATTTCACATAAGGTAGCTCCGTGCTAATCTAACTGGAAGCACAACTAGCCGGAAGCACATTATTATCGATATCGACTGATAATGAAAAATGTTATTGTGATCTTTTTGTTTTTGGCCATATCGTCCAGCCTTAATTATTATTATTTTTAAATCAAATTTTTTTTCATTTAAGGTGAACCTGACCAAGAACTGTTAAAAATGTGTTACTAGCACTTACTCAGACTGAGTAGTGGCATATATTTTGTCCGTAACATAGTTTACAAAATCACCAGGGAATTCATTCTTTCTTTTACAGTGATAAAAAATACTGAAGCCATGTCATAGAGAATGCATATTGTTTTTGTACTTTTTCGTTGATGTGAAATGCAACACCAATTATGGAATGAGTCTTATGTTGATTTCCTTCGAAAAATGTTCTGCTTGTGTTTGATAATTTGGCCCGATAAGTCTGTCCACTGGGAGCAAAAACATCCAAGTACTGAATCCTGTTGTGTGCTGGAACATCAGAGAACATATCTATGCCTTCAGGTGCTTCTGACGTATGCCTTTAACTTGGATCAAAATACTTTTTTAATATCCCCATGGTTGCTCAGATCACAGTACAAGGCCAAGCCCTTCTCATTCCATATGCTAAAACAGTTAACATCTTTTAATTAAATCAAGCAACCACTTTGCTTGCTCTAAACTGAAGCTTAAGGAAACAATGATCTCTCCAGCTGTGAGATGGTGATGCCGGTTAATGCTGAGACAAACACTTTTGATGGATTATATTATGGGATGTAAAGAGATACACACAACATTTCCTCCCGTTTATGATGAGAGATCAAAGCAGAACCGGGGGCTGCGAGTGCATGAGGAACAATGTCAATTCAGCAGAGCTCAAACAGGCTGAGACCCCGACTAGAAGAACGTGCCCTAAGGACATTCCTTTTATCTGCCAGTCAAACAGCATGGTCAAACGCGGTCAGAAGAGTGCAGGCACTCTTTAGATATAACATATTATAGGTCTAGTTCTGAATGAAGGCATCTGTGTATTCCAGTTGATCTATACGGCAATCCGCTCCGGTATTTTTGATGAAACAACAAAGCAGCAACAGTCAAGTCACCTTTAGGAAAATGTGGGGGACTGAAGGTGTGAGCTGAGTATGGAATGCCTTGAAAGCTAAAAAACAGAAGAAAAAGCTTTCAAGGTTAAGAAATTTGCCTCAGACGGAACTCCAGACTAACATGGTGCCAACAAGTCACCTGATTTGGTAGCACCATCACTCCCTTAATACATTTAATTTAATATAATTGTACCAATTCAACGCAGGATTTTCAGAAAGACAGAAACTAAAAGACGATGGCTGTGCCGACTATATCGGATCTGACAGTAATGTTGCACCACGCAAGTGTGAGTAACTGTTTTATTACATGGTCACTATTGCTTTGTCTGTTATTACGCCATTCGTATTTGAATTTGTACCGCTATTTAAGTGTGTTGGCTGCACGATATTGAAAAAAACTCACATTGTGATATTTTATTTTTCTGCATATATATTGCGAAATGGGGTCGGGAAATCCCCACATGACTTGAATAGTTTATTTGGGGGGGGGGAAATCAATGATTGAGGTGATTTTGTAGACGAGTAAATCAGCATAGAAAATAAGCAAATTACAAGCACAGATAAATATAACAGAACAAAGATACAAATGAAATAAGCAGTGCTTTATATTTTTCAGTTAAGTCTATCAATATTCAGGTACAGAAATTGAATAATCAAATGTAAAATAACACTGCATAGTTTTCACTATAAATTAAATCTAACAAATCGGTTTTAAAGCTACAAAAGTGATTTTTCTTTTTGTTGTTTGATTAACATTCATAACACTGAAAGCCTCAGGAACATTAAACTGCTGTGATTGTGAACCAATATACTGTTCCACATCCATTTTCTTTTCAGTTGTTTCCCTTCACCTAAGCCATAAGCAACTGTGTTTACAAGGATACTTGCAGAGCACAGTATTTCAGGCACAAATAGATGCAGAAGTGAACAGAATTCAGTGTTCACGGGCATCTGCGTTGCTCTCACCGTGTCTACACCAGACGCGAGTGGCGCGGCGCAGCGCAACAAAATACTATAGAACCCATTATAATCAGTGATGCGTCTATCTACACTGGATGAGCATGCACAACAAATACGACGTACTGACACAAAGTTCAAATGATTGGCAACGGTCACTTTGTCGCGTTCAGTGTAGACAGACTTTAGCTGTCACAAGTCACGCCTAAAACACGTGGAAACGCGCCGCTTTCTCCTACTTTCCAAAGCGCTCGGGAGCTTGCGCTTTCTTGGCTTCTGCCGTTGCTAAGCAAACATGACCTGCGCTCTCCACGACGACGTGGAAGTGTCAACAAAGGATAAATGGATTTCCAGCACTGAAAATCGCGTGCAGTAGCTCTGCTACTAAATGTATTTAAAATTGGTATCTCTTTACAGCTGTCACGTTCGGTTTAGACACTGTGTCTGTGTGTGAGCAAAGTAAACAATCAGTATAAATATAATGATCAGTAGCCTATACTAAACATCGCACATCCTGCGATGTGACTATTGCGGATGCACACATCGCGATATCGATGCTGAAACGATATATCGTGCAGCCCTAGTTTTTAACCTAAAACACAGCAGCGTCCATCTATGAAGGATGTAGGCTGTCAAACTTACACAACTGTTAGCCAGTCATAGCGGCTGATCATTTTCGGCGGCCGAAATATCAGTGCATAAAATAATAAAGAGGAAAATAAAGAGAAACACGGCCGAAATTATATGGCGCGCCGCAGATTCTGTTGCATAGAACTGAATAAAAAATATATATTGATATTTAATATTATATATTTTAATCCAGTGTATTATGTTACTTTCAATAAAAGTGTGGTTATGTTATTGGCTTGTAATTTTTTTATTCAGTATCATTAAAATTATTGAGTTAAAATTAAAAAGTCTTACAAAATTACTTCATATTATTTAATAAAATAAATAATTATTACAAAGCATTTTCAGTTTCAGTATTTGGCCAAGTGCATCCAGAATTTTCATTTATTTCCAGCCCAGACATTTCATTTCGTGCTGCCGCCCCCCTATTACATACTATCGGAATTATGATGTTTTGTAAAAATCTTATAAAATCTAAGTGGCCACTCAGAGAACGTACAAAAAAATAAAACAGGGCCATTCTTGACCCTTTGAATGTATTGACAATTTACCTACCGTGTAAATATTGGGTCATTAAGATATAAAACAATTTTTTGAAAGACATCTCTTTATTTATTTGATCAAAAGTTACAGAAAAACAGTGATATTGTGAAATATTACAATTTAAAATAACTATTTTGTATTTTAATATATTTTAAAATTCCAAGCAGCATCATTACTCCAGTCTTCGGTGTAACATGATTCTTCATCATTAAGAAATATTTCTTATTATCACTGTAAAAAACAACTGTGCTGTTTCATATTTTTGTGGAAACAGTGATACATTTTCGAGGGAGCAACGGAATGAAAATTCTGGGCCAAAACCGAAACCAAAACTTCTGGATGCACTTGGCCTGAAAACCGAAACCAAAAATGCTTTGTAATGATTATTTATTATCTTATTAAATAATATAAAGTAATTTTGTAAGACTTTTTCAATTCAACTCAATTTTACAAAAACACAAGCCAATAAAATAACAACACTTTTACTGAAAGTAACAAAATAAAACTGGACAGAATTTATATTAATATTGGTAACACTTTACAATACGGTTCATTAGTTAACATTAGTTAACTACTTTAGTTAATGAACTAAGAATGAACAATAGTTATTCAGCATTTATTAATCTTAATTCATGTTCATTTCAACATTTACTAATGCATTATTAAAATCAACAATTGTGCTTGTTAACAGTTAATGCACTCTGAATTAAGATGAACTAACAGTGAATAACTGTATTCTCATTAACTAACATTAAGAAAGATTAATAAATACTGTAATAAATGTATTGCTCATTGTTCGTTCATGTTAGTTAAAGGGGTTATCGGATGCAAAATTCACTTTTCAAGTTGTTTGAACATAAATGTATGTTGGAAGTGTGTGTACACATCCATCCTATAATTATAAAAATCCATCCAGTGTTTTTTAAAATCCCCCCTTTCCTCAACCAGGCTGGGGGTTGGCGAGATTCCTGTCAGAATGACTGTTCTGTACAGGCCCGCCCATGCTAGTTGATTGACATTAAAAAACAGAGTTGTTTTCAGCACAGACTGGACTGGTGTCTTACCTTAGACCCACCCTGAGTGAGCTGTCATCAGTCCGCCATTGTGTTGACTCTGGTACAGGGGAAGACTAGATGTCTCTGATTAAGCGATTGAGGTGCTTTATTGTTGGATGTAATAATGAATATAGCAATCGTCATTTACTCCCGACGTCTGAGCTGCTGAAGACGCAGAGGATTAACGTTACTTTCGCTTTGAAGTGAATGCGCCTCATCTACAGAAGAAGTGAGTATAAGGGTTTATGAATCTTTGCAAATCACCTTTCCTAATAATGCGCTAATTAGCAAGTTTCACGATGAATGCGGCTAAAGTAAACAGTCTCTCTGAGAGCAGCTCAGAAGAGCGGGGCCATCAGAGCTCATTAACATTTAAAGCAAAATGCTACAAAAACGGCTTGATCTAAAAAGAGCTGTTTTTGACAAGGTAAAAAAAAAAGGTGTTTTTTACACTAACATTCAGAAATATTGAGCGGAGCGTCAAACCGCGCAGTGATGAGGAGAGTGAAACCTGCACGCTGAAAACTGCCAGGCAGGGCGCGCCGCGGCGTGCCATATATATTATTATTATGTGTAGCCTATATTTTCGGCTCGCATTTTTGGCCGAAAACTGAAAATGCCATTTTCGGCCGATAATTTTCGGCTGCCGAAAAAATGTGAAAGTTAAAAAAAAAAAATCAGGGTTCTTTGATGAACACAAAGATCAAAATAACAGCATTTATATTGAAATTGAAATGTTTTTGTAACATCGTAACTGTCTTTACTGTCACTTTTGATCAAGTTAATGCATCCCTGCTGAATAAAGGGGCTTTCATACCGCACAGTTTTTGGAACTCAGTTCTAGAAACTAGCCAACAGGGTGGCTCCTGGAAAACCAATTTCTGTCTTGGGCCATTTTCCTGGCTGCATTCACACCAGCAGCAAGAACTCTGAAGCAGCGGACAGTGACATCTCTATGAGCGGCATTTACAAATGTCAACAACTGGTGAATGGAGGATGCCGTGATCGGAGCTGCTTTGTTGTGTTTTGTGGGTTTTGTGATGTAGCGAATCAGCTCAATGGGGAAATATGAATAATTAATCATAACTAGTTATAATTATTTATAAATATTTAGATCCGCTGTAAGCATTTACTTGACCTCTCAGGGTCAACTGTCTTGTCCATTCTAAGAACGTTAATTTCCTGGTTAAGGGAAATATCTTTCTTACTGTACAATTCTACACAGAGCTTGTAGCATAAATCTGCATGATTAAGGGACTCCAGTTATGAGCAAACAATGAACAATGTCAAGTGTGATACAAGTAAGACTTTATTAACTACATAAACACTTAAACTAGTCTAACATACTACATAAACACTTAAACTAGTCTAACATACACATACACACGCACACACACACTCGCATACAGTTGGTATAGGAAAAGGAGTTAAAGCTTAGGCAGTAAAAAGAAGAGAAATACAAATATGAAACTATGGTACCATTTGATATTCAGCAGATCTACCGCCTGAAGGAAACATCAGTTCTTATTCAACACAAAGAACAGACAAGACCTTTGTACAAAGGTGCCAATGATACCTAATGTATCAATTAATAAGACTGAGTTTGATTCTTGCACATCTCGTCTGTCTGAAAGAGAGGCTTGATGCAATCTGAAGGTTCAAGTTTATCTTTGCTGAAGTTGGTTGATGAAAAAGAACCAGTTTGAGTCAGAGAATCTTGGTGAATGGAAAAGTCAAGGCCGAAGCCTGGCATGAACTTAGGGTGTCCTGGAGCGTTGTAGCTCACATCTTCTAAGAACCTAACAGAGCCACCGACTAGGGGCGGGTCACTGGTGTGAGGCCTTTAAGGTCTGAGAAGATTCACGCCTCTCAAGATGGGCCTGTCCAATGAGAAAGGCTGAAATCCCAAGTTTGGAGTTTGGAAATACTGGGGAGTTTTATGACCCTTTGTGTGGAAGCATGGTAATTTGCATATGGAACTTGAATCGAAATTACTAAAAATTCTCAGGACACTAATATATTGCCTATGTACCAACATATAATATACACTCTCATTTAGATCATCAGAAGACGAATTCATAGATACTAAACATGGTAGGATTACATATAGGTAAGATGACAGGAACGAGTGGTTCCATCATAAGCCTGCATAAAACAGTATAAAATATCAAAGACAACATACAAAATGAGCTGAAGGATATGTGTGTTCATTCAAAGAAAGGTTTTCCCATGAATTAATTAGAGAAGAGTCCATTTTTACTGGGCATTGTGTGTCTTTCTTAAGGGTAAATGAATTGTGAGTTTCTCTGCCAGCATTCCTTTGGGCAATAAAACCAGTGATATCAGCATTGGTTGCCATGGGGCCAGGGGGGCCTGGTGTCGTTCGCAGACATCCTGGCACCCAGTTTATTGGGTGAGGGGTCTGTGACGATTTGTTAATCTAATGAATAACTGATTTGCTAAATCAAATGAAAAATTGTGTGTTTGATTGGTCCAGACGCTACAGTGATAACGGAGATGGAATGTAAATGCACAATTTACGCGATTGAAAGAGCATGAAAATTACTAAATCTAAACGGACTAAATCTCCTATGACTTGCAATGTTACATATCATTGAGGCTGAGAAAAGAGCACAATACTGCAGACAACAGGTAAATGCCATTGTTGCGGTTTTCCACATTCAGGGAGTAGGCCTAATTAATTTTACATGGCTTTTTAAAAATGCCAGTTAGTCGGTGTTAGTATGCGTTT